>JANHAO010013080.1:0-16030 GCA_026873985.1 Saraca asoca | reverse complement strand
AACTCAGAAGTTAGCAGTTGTATGAGGCCACAAGAGAGCTATGCCTCAGCAATCCTTGAAGTCTGATGAGCGGCTAACTTCATAATACTGAAGACAACTCACTTTAACACTTTATAGAGAATTGATTCAAAAACTAGCACAAAATTTTAACTTTTGAAATACCTTTACAGCCCTAGTGAATAATCCTCATGGTGGTTTGCTCTTGTTCGAGAGCTCGCTAGGATTGTCTGGGTCATCACCTCGAAGGTTGTACCATGTAACCTCGTAAATGACCTCTTTTGATTAGGTTGTCGATTGTGTCCCTGAGCACCCAATAGTTTGAAGTACCATGCCTAACCTCGTTGTGGTAGGCACAAAATTCCTCTCTATTTCTTTGCATATATGGAACCCTTATAGGGTCGGGCTTCCTAAAGTCTTCTTTATCCCTTTCTGCTATGTATATCCTATCCTGGGAGTTTAATAGGACGCTGTAATGCTCATGACGACCCAGGTGCTAAGGTCACTTTTCCCTGGCCTTCTTAGCCTTCTTCGCAGCATGCCCACCAGAGTGGTCACCTTGGTCCATATTGCCCCTCTTCTTGTAATGGGTGGAGCCATCATTCTCATCCTTCTGATCAAGCTTTCCTGAGTCGAAGGTTTCTTCCCACTTAATCTGCTTAGCAGCTCATTCATAAAACTCAGTTAAATCCTTCATCGGGGACTTGTATAGGCTTTTGTATAACTTTCCATCCTTGCAAAGTCCCATGGAGATTGTTGCCATAATGGTTTCTTCAAATGGATTCTCCATCAAATTGGCTTCTAGTCTAAATCTGACAATTTAATCCTTCAGCGACTTATCCTTACACTGGAAGATCATCGCAAGGTGACAGGGGGCACGATTTGCCTCTTCAATGCTCGATACTAGCTGATGAACTTTTGCTAGCACTCTTCCCAATTGCATATTGAGCGAGTTGGAAGGCTTCTGAACTAGGCCCAAGGTACACCTCCTAATGTAGCTGGGAAAACTCAACATTTTACCTGAGAATTGATCGTTTGTAAGTCCATTTGATCATTGACCGTGTCCAGATGGTCATAAGGATCAGTGTCCCCATTGTACGATGGAATCACGAGGACTTTAAGCTTGAAAGGGAGGGGCTGAGCCTTTATCTCTATGGTGAACGGTGACCTGTCCTCATAGCGAGCTCGAAGACATTCTTCCAATTGGTTCATTTTTTTATATAATTCTTCCAACAGTAGGTCCCGCACCCCAGATCGCTGACCAGAAGATTGCTGATCCTTTTAACTCTCTTGGTCATAAGAACAGCGACCTTGAGACTGTTGTTGCGAGTAGTGACCTAAATACTGATTAGCTCTGCTCGAACATCTAGCTTGCTATTACTGGGGAACATTCCCATGTGTGGTGGCTTCATTTTGCCTTTGCAAACCTTGAGCTTGCGCTTGTGCTAGTGCGATGACTGCTTTAGTCAGTTCTCCCATCATATTTTCCAATCTTTCCTTACATTAAAGCTAGGTTTATGCTCCATCAGGGCCATTAGTAACACAGCAGGTTGAAAAGAGCTGGTTAGGGGCAAGCTAGTTGCAACACCTATGACAAGAGTGGTGGAGGAGTCTGTTGTAGACACATGACCTTCCAGGGAGTTAACCAACGCATTCAAAGCTCTGGTAGCTTTCTCTCTTACCATTACGGTTACATCGAGAATTAACCAATGTATAGAAAATCAACCAGGGAACAGATGAGTCTCCACAGACAACGCCAAAATGTTGACAGTGGATTTTGGTTCTGCCAAAATCCAGCCAACCAAAGAGGTTCTTCTGGGACTCAAACTATCTTCCAGTTGAACAAGCAAAGATGAAGAGGAAGATCAGAGGAAGAGCAGCAAAGACACATAGTATTTTTAACATGGTTTAGCCAAAGCCAAACGACACTGGCCCTTATGTCCATAGTAGCATTTTATTAATTTGAGAAGAATTTTATAGAGTTTTAGTATATCTATTTCAGCTTGGCTTACAAGGATCTCACTCCTCTTATTTATAGAGGATAGGGAGGTTACAATTGTAATTACACAATTTGTATTTTATTACATCAAAATAAATGTACAAGACAACCTAGACTACTGCAAAATATCTTCTATAGACTGTCGGCTAACTTTTAAAGATTATTTTTTGTGGGTGGGCCCTATGTGCTACTTCCTACAGATTGGTTCCATAAATTAAGTCTAAGAGGGTCACTGTTTCATGGTCTCCCTCAGCGAGCCTTTAGCTGGGTGAGGTGCACTGTCCATGAGTTAGGATTGTCTTGGGTTGCTGTTAGCCTTCAGTCAGGGAGGATGACCTTCACAAGCTTGCCTTTAGCAATGCGAGCTCGCTTATAGAGAGATGCTAGCTATATGAACCAGGACTCGTCTCATAACAAGTTGAGACTTCATCTCATTCTGTGTTCGTGTAGAAAGCGACCTGTCGGACTTGGCTCTTTTCTCACTTAGTCTTAACCTGCTACTAGGCCTTTGTCAGTCCGTTTCACAGAATCGAAAAATGCCTATAACAATGTTCACCAAAAAATTTTAGTTTGAATTTGGCAAAGATAAGAGAAAGGATCATACCACACGGGAGGAAACCAATATTTGTCCTTTTTGAACATTCAACCTGATATTTAAGGATAAAATAGGACATATTAAAATCAAATTAATTTTTAATAACCCACATTAAAAATAGTTCATCCTCCACAATTTGTGTAAAATTTGTGATCCTTGGTAATATCACCTTACACAGAGCATAATGTAAGATCCTATCTTTAGGAGATAAGCTAGTAATGAGAAATTTCCCACTTCCATCTTTTAAGGTGGAATAGGGAAAGAGCATCCTAATGGCTTATTCCCTACTGTAATTAGGAAAGGATCCTATAGTAAGTTTTGGTTTGTTTGAATCCATGCCAAATTCATTTGCTAAAAATTCTGCATCAATTACTATATGTTTATGCATCACATAACACAAAATTTTGTCATCAGCAGTAGCAAGATTATCATAAAACATTTTGACTAACCTAGGGTAGGTGTCTCCCTTATATGTCAAAAATTTTTCTAATCTATACTTAGCTAGTGGTTCTAGTAAATGAGTAGTTTGCAAAAGTTGATCACCAAAGCATTTTATAGGTTCAACCTTTCTATTTGCAAGTTGGAGAAAGGCAGCATACTCATGAGATAAGTTGAATTATAACTCCTCTTCAACAAGTGTGGTTGCTTGGGCTGTTGACTTTTCCTTTCTCTTTGTTGCAAGCTTGATTCTTTTCGACATTCTGTGAAGATTTCTAGAAAATCTATGAAATTTGGATTATTAGGGTCTTGAGGGTTTGATTTGGGATTTTTTTTATTTTAGGGAGTTTTTGGTGAAATTAATTAGTTAGAAATGTTAGATGTGATGTATCTAATGCTTTTGTGCAAGAAATTTGAGTAAAAACATTGCTAGGGGTTGAGATTCGAGTGTGAGTTTGAGAGGGTTTTCGGAGGTTGCAAAGTGAGAAATGGTGAAATGAAGTCAAAATTGATTCAGGTATTTATGGGATTGCACTTTAAATTGATTCATGAATCAATTCAAAGAGCAAATATTTAAGAGCGAATCGATTCGAGTATAAGTTGTTCATAAGATTCTTATATGAATCGATTCATCCAGGTTTATTAAAATTTTTAGAAATTTTTAAAAGCTTCCTGAAAGATTGGAAAATTTTGTAAATTGATTTGTGAATTGATTCATAATGTATAATTTTGAGAAGTGAATCAATTCTTGAATCGATTCAAAAACTCAAATAAATCTTGGAAAAATTCGAATCGATTATTGAATTGATTCAGGAAGTCCTAAACTAAAATTTTCATACAATTTTGTTTCATAAGTGTTTTCCTAATCTCTTAAATAGCCAATGAATAGTTCAATACCATTGAAAACTTAATTTACCCACCATGTACCTACAAAACAAATTCAGGGAAATCTCCAATACCTAAGTTAGTAATTGCAATGTACAAAATAATTAAGTATAAAAATGAAAGGTATCAAAATTTACTGAAGTTAGGGAATTTAACATTTTTAGTCTTGTGGTGAGAGTAACTATTGTCCTAAATCATGAGTTGTTTCCTTGTCTCCCACACAGACCTACAAAATAGAACTTACACTTGCTTTGTTGGTACCTAATTGATTTTAGGTCCAGGTTTGTTAGTAGTCACAGCAAAATTTGTTTTGGAAATGGATGCCTTAGGTAACCAAACTAACTTTCCATTTGGTTTCAGCTCATAGGTTCCATTCCTATAAGGACAATATTTAATATGGTACTTTTTATGATTGCAATAGAAACATGTAATATAAGCATAGTTTCTTTTTTATCTCTTTCTCTTTTGTTGCTTATATCCTAAGCCTTTCTTATTTTGAAATTCTTTTTTGTCATTCAAAAAAGTGTTAAGTCTCATTTTTCTATTTGCAAAGCCTTGTAAAGTTTATGACAAGCTATCTATTTCTAATTTGTAGGCTTCACATTGATCACATGACTTATTCTCAACCAATAGTTTTTCAGCTAGGATATTCAAATCATTATTCTCTTTTTCCTATTGATTGATTTTCTTCAACAGGCTATCATTTTTACTTTTAGCATGCTTCAATTCTTTCTTTGCTTTCAGTAATGTATCATAAAGCTCAATGCACAAATCATCAATTTCTTCATCACTAATATCATAATCACTAGAATTATCATTATCAAAAGAATTAAATTCATCATTAGAATTAAGTTCATCTCTAGAGTAAAAGAAGGATTGATTATCAAATACCTCACTATCATCATCTAGTTTAGCCATGAGACAAAGGAGTGCTTCTTCTTCTTTCTCTTCATCATCTCTAGAATCAACATTTCCATCTTCCCAAAAAGCTAGGTCAACCTTTTTGAAGGACAATTTTCTGTTTCTCCTTTCTTTCTCAAGCTGTCTTTTTAGGTAGACTGGGCAATCTGGTTTAATGTGTTCAGGTTTTTTGCATTCAAAGCACGTTGGAGTAGTGCTAATAGCAAAGTTTCCTTGATCAATCTTGTTTTGATTTCTTTTCTATGGTACAGTTTTTCTCTTCTCTTTGCTCCTCTTTTCTCTAAGAATTCTTTGCAGCTTTTTGCTTAGCAAGGCCATATATTCTTTATCAATTGTATCTACATTACTCTCTAATTCTTCATCATCATATTCAACTATCTTTGCAGCCTTAAGTGCCAAAGTTTTCTTATTTTTGTCATCACCATTCTTTTTATATCTCTTTAGTTCTAGCTCATGCTCTTCTAAATTTCCATAAAGCTCCTAAATGGTTGGCATCCCCATCTTAAGTGATTCCTTGATGGCTATCACTTTTGGTTGCCATTCTTCCGTTAAAAATCTCAAAATTTTGTGCACTAAATCTGCATTATCAAATTTTCTTCCAAGAAGCAAAAGTTGATTAGTTATAGTAGTGAATCTTTGGATAAAGTCTTTAATTGATTCACCTTCTTCCATTTTGAACATTTCATATTGAAAAACTAGAACATGCACCTTAGATGCCTTAACCTGTGTAGTGCCAACATGTACTATTTCTAAATTGTCCCAAATCTATTTAGCAATAGTACAGTTAGAAATCCTTTTATATTCATTAGGGGAAAGTAAGTTGGAGATAATCCATTGACTTTGCAAGAAAAGAGGTGTCTCTTCCTTTCTTCCTTAATCCATAGTGACTTGGGTTTGGGTTATGGAATCCCATTAATCAGTGTTTGTGGTGGATCATATCCATCCTCTACAATTTCCCACATATCGATATTAGTAGCTTCAATAAAATCTCTGATTTTCTACTTCCAATAGGTATAGTGATGTCCATTAAAACCAAGGGTTTTATATAAAGATGAACATTCAAGTAAGAAAATGTAACTAGAATCCATAATATCTTTAAAGATAAAAAAAAGTATCAAGAGCCAAAAGCTTTGATATCAATTGTTGGTCCAAAAAATATAGATCTTACCTTTTTTTACAAATGTACAATATATACTCTTTTGAAATAGAATGGATTTTTTTAAATCTATAAAGCAGAAGTCTTTAAAGAAAGTTATCTTTAGAAGCTTATTGGATAATTAAGATTATATTGGAGTTACTGAATTAGATGTAAAGCAATTCATCAAATATAGAATGTGCAGAATTTCAAAAATGTAGAAATAGTTAATTGCAACATAGCATAATATAATTATGTAGTAGAAACTTATTGTAGTAATATCAAAATTGCAGTAGACTGAATTATAGTGTAGCAGAATAGAAAGTGCAGAAAGAATAATCAATAACACTAATTTTTAAAGTGGTTCAATTTCAACTGAAATTGCAAATGAAGTCTACATCCATTGGATCAATCCTCAAATGGATGACCACTTTTATTAATGACCATAGGAATTAACCGAGTTCCTGAACAACCAATTTGTACAACAAGATTTTACTAGGCTCTTGCTAACCTATTACACAAGACTTAGCTAGGCTCTTGTTTACCTAGATACAACAATTCTTTTATCTCATATAGACTGTAATCAACCTCATAACCTAGAAATATTTCAAGAATTCTTTACAATCTTCAAGTAGCTGCGATCAACCTCACAACTTAAGAAGATGCAAAGGGAAGATCAACCTCTTCCTTTGTATCTCTAATTTCTATCAACCTAAAAATCTCAAATGTAATCAAGAAATAAAGTAAGAAATACAATACCACCATTTGAGATTAATATCTCATATCTAATGTGAATTCTTCACAAACTTGATTAAAGATCCTTTGAATTGATGAGATATATTGTGGTAGTGATAAATCTAATAAAGCACTAATAGCTCTCTGTTTTTCGCACTTGAAGAATGCGATAGTTATGAAATTGAATGAGTTTGAAATAAGGTTAAGGTATTTATAGTTGTTGTAATCGACTTTCAAAAATAACTAACTTTCTGTCCATGAATTGATTCGGAACAATTACTATCTAATGAATTGATTCGTCTATAAATATCATAAATAAGTTCTTGACCAAATTGATGCATAAATCAAATCATAATATTATGTGAACAAGTCTTGAATCGATTACCTAATGGATCTAGGAAAAATTCCTAATCTTCAATAAGAAATATTTTTTAAAAATTTTCTTCATGAATCGATTTCTAAAGCAATTCAAGTACATTTCATAAGATTTTCAGTATGAATTGATTCACATAGTGTAAAATGATTTTTATAAAGCTTGCACTTGTAAAAGATCATTTGAAGACTTTGTTTGAAAAATATTTGATTTTAGCTCACTTTAAGTGATTTATTTCTACCTCAATATATCAATTATAAGAAATTTGCTTGAATCATATTTGATTTGAATTCACTTACAAAAGATCTTAATAAAAAATTAAATAATTGCTAAATCTAATTGTAGATTTTTTGAATCTCATACACTTTAATCCTGCAAAAACAAATAACAAACACTAAAACATATTGTTAGATACAAAATTGTTTTCAACATCAAAATCAAATAAGGAAAGATAACAAAGCAATCTCTCTAGCTAACAATCTCTAGTAATGCTAACAATCCTTACCCATATATATATATATATATATATATATGAAAAAATTGAAATAAACTATTTAGTACTTGTTTGGTATAATGATTATAATTCTTAATAATCAATAATTATATGTCAAATAATTGATTATAGAACTTTTTAAAAATGTTTGATTGCACTTTTTGAATCCTTTAATAATCAATTAAAGACAATAATTTTAAATAAACAAAAGTTATTTTAAGTAACTTTTATTTTAATATGAATTATTAAAAAAGAAACATTGAGATCTATTTTCATATTAACCTCTTTCCTTTTATTCTTATTATCCTTACTTATTATTCTTATTATTAACATTAAAAGATAATTTTTTATATATTATCCAAATAAGAATATAAATAAATTATATATAATTAATTATGAAAAGATATCAAATATAAAATAAATTTTATATAATTAATTATTAATAATAGAATATATGCTTCTTTGACATAACAATTAAAATTTTTAATAATAAATTATTGATCAAATAATTGATTATAGTACTTTTTAGAGATGTTTGATTCCATTATTAAAATATTTCAATAATCAATTATAGTCAATAAGTCTAATTAAATAAAAAACTACTTTAATTAACTTATTTTTTTAATTAGAATTATAGAAATAGAAACATTTAGATTTATACTTTTATTATCCTCACTTTTATCTAATAATAGTAATAAAATATCTTTTTCCTCTCTTTTTTTATTATCTTTTTAATAATTTAATATTAAAAATAATTATTTATACATCTTTTAAATAAAAATCAATTATAAAAAAATTATCACATATAGAATAAATTATATTTGTTATTATTCCATCATCAATGTCAAATCAACACAATATTTATAACCGGTCATTCCGTTGATGCGGAACCAAAAGAATAATCAGACAAATTTCAAAAAGTTCCGTGGTCGTATACAAGCTCATCCGCCCTCTCTAATTCTCGTATTTGCAGTTAGTCCCGCAGACACGTGAGAGTTAGAAGGCATACTCACTTGCATAGCAAGAAATTCAAACTCCATTGAAGCTGTGCAAACCACTGTTCCATTGCGGCGTTTTCATCGAAGTTCCGTCGCACCGGCCGGCAGAGACCCTTCTCGCTGGTACTTCCTTCAACTTCCTTAAATGTTTTCTAGCGTCATCTGTTTTCTCTTCTGTTCGTCCATTATCGAGCTTAGAGCACAAAATGTTATGATATATTCTATCAGTTTTTGATTTAGAAACGGTTTCTTTTCTTTTCTTTGAAACTTTGAATCAGTCTGAGGTGCTTCATGGTTTAGGTTTCTCCGCTAAAAGTTGATGGGTATAATACGATGCTCTCTGTTTTTCCTCAATTTCTTGACAAATTCAAGCTTTGTGAATTTTGTGCTATAACATTCTACAATTGTTGGTGGAAAATGAAAAGAAATGAGGGATCTTTGTTTGTTTCTCGTTGTACAGTGTTATCCCAAATCTGCTGTCTTAGTAGACTAAAGTTTTGTCTTTGTTATAATTTTCGCTTTTATAATGGTAGCTGTGAATTTCTGAAGCAAATTTCTCTCTTTATGATCTCATATCTGTTTTTTTTTTTTACTGTATATAGCTCACGAGATTGTATGGCAAAGATTCATTCTTTGTTTGTCTAATTCGTGATTATGGGTTCCTTCAGTGTCAGATGGTATGGACTGAAAATTAATTTTCTGAAAATTGAATCATTTTCACTTCTTCGAAGCACAGCCTTAAGGAAATTTCAATAGTGTCACTCAGGACATTGGCTTTTACTGTTTTCCGTCTTCGTTGATTAGACAATTTCGTATCATTTGATTTATTTCAAAGAAAAAGGACCATTATTTGCTTTTATGTGAAGCTATAAATTGTGATTGTAATTTTGTAACAAGTATGGGTTTTCTTCTCTTCTATTAGAGGTGATTCACTATGTATTGCCACTTCTGTTCAATCAATCTGTTTAATTTTGTTGGGGCTTTAGTTCTCCAATTATTTAATGGTAATCAATATGATGCTCATTGAGTTTTGCTGTGTTTGCATTTGTGTTTTTATTGACATCGTCCTTTTAAATGAAGATTCATATTTTATACATAGATGCTTGTATTCATCATGATCTTTCAATATGTAAGGATTTCTATGCGTTTATTCAAATGGTTTGATGTTTCAGTCAATTTCATTGTCTTCCATAAAGTGATTTTCCAATTCTTGGTTGAAGTTTTAACAAGTGGGCTGAAACTCATGTTTAATTCCTGAATGCTAAAGACTGTTGTGAAATCTCTGGGCGATGGATTCCTCAGAACCTTCAAGTGCAGACGCTAAGTCTGGGGAAGTGAATGCTGCCTCAAGGAAGCCTCGGATTTTACTTGCTGCTAGTGGGAGTGTTGCTGCTGTGAAGTTTGCCGTTCTCTGCCGTGGTTTTTCTGACTGGGCAGAAGTAAAAGCAGTTGCTACAGCAACATCTTTGCATTTTATTGACATAAAATCAATTCCCAAGGATGTAGTCTTGTATACTGACAAGGATGAATGGTATAATTGGAGAAGATTAGGTGGTACCGTGCTTCACATTGAGCTTTGTAAATGGGCTGATATCATGGTGATAGCCCCATTATCAGCAAATACTCTTGCCAAGGTAATCACACTAAGAAATGCTGATATATTTTTCTGTCTAGTAGACTATGTTCATGGCAAGATGAAGCCATTGCTTGTGTTTCATGGCACACTGTTGACTCTTGTGCATGAAATGATGTTTAGGTTCCAGGTTACATTTTATATAGGGTTATAAAAATGTGCAAATTCAAGTACTCTGGTTAGAGAAGAGAATTGCCACTTTTCTTTTTTCATATTTTGACTTGAATTGTATTTTGTAGATTGCTGGAGGTTTGTGTGACAATCTCCTGACGTGTATTGTGCGAGCATGGGACTACAACAAGCCATTCTATGTTTCAACATCAATGAACACTTTGATGTGGAATAATCCTTTCACAGAACGGCATCTTATAACAATTGAGGAGCTTGGTATTTCTCTCATCTTTCCGGCTGGAAGTGGGATGCAACACAACAGGTCTGCAATGGCTGAACCTTCTGAGATATACAGAGTTATAAGACTTTACCTTGATTCAAGGGCCCAGCAAATTAGCAGTGATAACCACTGATGGTGACAGTTGTATGAGTATGGATGGCTTGCTAAGGCTAATTGTTGTGATCCCATGGTGTTCTCTTACTTGCATGGTTGCTGTGAACAATGATACAGCTAGAATGCTCAAATTGTTTTTGTACTTTGTTAATAGCAACTATAGTTTTTGTACATCTAGAATGCTCAAGTTTGGCTTTTTGGGGCATTAAATTTTCAGTATATCAAGTTGTCTATATCAGGCATCTGTGTAATACAAGAGGGCAGGTAATGCAGTCTCTTGATGTCTCCTTACAAGTAGTTTTTTTACCTTCACAACATTTACATTCATTGTTTCTATAGGATTAAGGCGTGATTTACTGATTTTGAACCGCACTTTATTGTTTAAATGATGCCTACAATATATCAGATTTCTGTTGAAGATTAACAGAGAAAAGGTCACGTCTTAACCACATGACTTTGGCCAATTCTTTTTGGCCTTTGCCATTTTTCAAGTGGCTAGCACTTGACTTCTATCTCTCACCCTTAATCAAATCATTGAAAATAATTATCACCATTTACCTTCATTTGATATGGCAGTAAAGATGACTTCTACTGTAGTGAATGAAAATATTACTTTGTTATTTACATATTGTTGTTGATCAAACCAATGAAATAAATTTTTCTGCCTTTGATTTGTTGAAAACAAGTAAATATCCATGCACTGTAGAAATATATAGCTCAGTTAAGTTAGCAATGATGGCGGTTTTAGAGCTAGCAATAGTATTTACTGATGTATCTTTCCCCTTTCTATTTTATGCATAGGAAGATAAACAAAATGTAAATTAAAAATAATGCCTGAGCCATATCACATACTTCTCTCAAAAATGAACAAAGCATAAGAGGGAGGCATTAAAGATGGATAAAAGCAATTAAAGAGAAGAATTTACAGTAGAATCCTGTTTGTGCCAATTTGTTAAACATGTTATGAGAGCCAACATTGCAGCTTGAACAGCTGATCCAGTCACTAACCCAATCCAAAGGCCCTTCCCCATTAAATGCACAGCAAATCCTAAAACTGCCCCTACTGGTATCCCAACAAGGTAATATGCCCCAAGATTCACATATGCTCCAATGTACTGCCACCCACTTCCTCTGGCAACCCCTGATTCAAATTCAATAATTGGTAATTTGGTAAGTGAAAGTAAGCCAAGGAACATGCATGTAAATCTTATTAATAGGTTTAGCTTGTTTAATTAGATGGATCTAAAGCGGATAGGGATCCTAAATTCCAATTTTCAACTTCCTAGCTAAAAAATTTAAGAGTAATGCTACTTGTACGTTTTGTATTCACTCTCCTCTTATTCTCCCTTTTCATATCAAGAAATAAAATTGTTTTTATTTGCAAAAAGGGAAAAAAAAAAAAGATTGAGTAAGTAATGAAGGGAAGTACAAATAACATCAAGTGTGTGTGGGGTCTCTCATGTGTATCTTGCTCAAGTGAGACTAAGTCTCTTTGAGTGAAATTAGCATTTTTTTATGTCAAGTTATTACAATATAAAGTCCAAGAATTGGACTACTGACCTGAAAGCACAGCCTGTAAGCTGTCAACAATAATTGAGAGGCAAATAAGAGGAGCCATATCTGCAACATGATTAACAATCTCGTTCTCACTACTGAATGCATATCCTAAAATGTGGCGGCAACAGAACAGAATTGTGTTCACAATTGCAATCTCTGCGGCCGCAAGAGACATGACAGCCCAAACAACCATTTTAGCCGATTCTTGATTCCCAGCTCCCAATTCATTGGACACCCGAGTGCTACAATTCACAAGGTTTTCGTATTATATAGGGGATGACTGCAAGTATATACTCGCATTTGGAAATAGATTAGAGTAAACCTTGCAGTGGCTCCAAATGCATATGGTATGTAGTAATGCAGATAGGTGATTGCGAAGCTGCTCAAAATCATTACAATTTATAAGAATGAAGTAGTAAATCATTGAATAAAATGAAAAACTGAAAGAGAACCTACCAAACTGTAAGAACTGAGGTTTCCAACTTTGGATTTGGTAAAAGCCCACAAAGCAATATAAGAACCTCATATGACCACCATTCAAGACTGTAAAATGGTTGAAACATTGGCAACAAAAGAAAACCACCTAAAATATTATGTCCTGAATAAAGATCAAGTATGAAAGTTATATCAAAAGTGAACGACTTACCAAACCATCATGGAAGAAGGGATTGCAAGGCGGATGAATGTCTTTGTACTCCTAAAAACATTCTTGGAGAACGTGCAGCGTGTTCTCTTACATACTGAAGAGTACCTCATGTGACAGGCAAGCAAGATGACATTCAACCAGGTTGATAAACTAATTGCAATTGCTGCTCCAATAAATCCTAATTTCACTCTGAACATAAATGCCCAACAAATAGGTATGTGAAGGCACAAAGTAGCAAAAGAAGTATAGAGCATTGGAAGGATTAAACTTTGTGTCTGGAAATAACGAATTAGTGATTGAAGGACAGCATTTGAATACAAGTTAGGAATAAGGAAAAGTGAGTATTTGTGCGCAACTCGCGATATTGAAGGGTCTTGGCCAATTGCCTTGAGCAGCTTGTCTGAGAATAACCATAACACTGATATTGGAAAACAAACCAAAGTGAGGCAGATAATGGAACAGTATGTGTAAATTCCAAGCTTTTGAAACTCTTCTGCTCCATAAGCTTTTCCACAAAGAGTTTCCAGTGCCCCAGCCATTCCAACCTGCTATTTGAAACCTATTTTAGTTATCTCAATTTTACCAATATCAATAATGAAAACCATTCAAATTAAAAAGAATAATGTTAATCTTATTTTGGTTCACTTAATTTCATTTCACACACATTTGGTAGAATCTATTTCAATAACTAGTATCACTTGTGTGGGATGGGTGAAACTAAGTGACAGTTTTAATGTGATGGATCATAGTATTTCTGTATTCACTAACTCCACTTGTTCAAATTGTGTTTGTGCAATGAGTAAAAATTGAGTGAACTAAAATTAGTGTAACCTGTTGGAAAATATCAGAACCAATTTCCCTTTTCTATGTGATTAAGATGAGTAATAAGAAAATAAAGAGAGTAAGTGAAGAAGAAATAACATCGAGATTTTAATATGAAAAATCCTTTCAAAGTGAAAGGGAAAAATCACGGAATCTTATTACCCAAACAAAAAGATTTCTACTATGAAGTAGGATTACAATGATTCTTTTGAAATAAGAGTTTCTCTCTATTTCACCCAACAAAGATGGTTTTCAATATCAAACTTAACTCTTATCAAGTATGGTGGTAATCTATAATAACTCTTTTTCTCACTCTCTTGAAGAGGATTACAAGAACTCACTTTTACTCTTTCACTCTTAGAGATGAACTTGCTTGCTTCTACTCCTCACAAGTCCCCCCCTTATATATTGGAGAGATGTAGCTTTATCCAAAAATGAGATAGTGGAAATTAACTGTTTCTCATATTTCCAAGAACCCTTGAAAAAGCAATCTCCATTTTTCTAA
The DNA here is from genome assembly GCA_026873985.1 of Saraca asoca. Lineage (NCBI taxonomy): Eukaryota > Viridiplantae > Streptophyta > Magnoliopsida > Fabales > Fabaceae > Saraca > Saraca asoca. Next base: position 1,793 of record JANHAO010013080.1, on the reverse strand, counting down.
GATGATTGACCTTGGAACCTCCATTTTTTATTTTCCATGCATTTGATATCATCTAAATGATCTTAATTGTGGTATCCCATCAATTATGGAAAGACTTCCAACGTAACTAGCATTACTTTCCTTAAGAATTGTAGTGTGTGGTTTTTTTTTTTTTTTTCAATTGAAGGATAAATTGTTTGCAATTGCATCTAATGAAATGCTGGAAAATGGAGTAGAAAGCTTACAAGAAAGCTGAAGCCAGTAACAGAGGTGAAAGAGGTAGCAATGGAGACTCCAGAAAGCAGAATCTCGTCACCCAGATGGCCAACCATCATAACAGCAATGACCTGCAAGAGATACTGCATTACTGTCACAGCCACCATTGGTGCTGCAATATAGCCTACCTTCTTTAGCTCTTTTCTGAATGCTTTCCATTTGCCTCCCATTGTTTTCCGCTTGATCTTCATTTCCTCCTTTGCAACATTTAAAATGCAAGAATGGGTATGGAAAGAATAAAAGACTATGGATGAACTCTCAACTTCCTTATTTCATGAGAGGATAACAAAACCAACTTTAAGAATGTTTAACTTAATGTTTTCCCTTCTTTTTATTGTAGAAGTTGATTTTATAAATAGTACGCTATATCTCTTTGTAGGATGATGTTGTTGACAACCTATTTATTATGGGCACCCATGATGGGTATATTTTAGACATAATTAAAATTTTGGTCCTAAGATGTAAATTGATTGTATTTAATTCTTATTAAATATAACATTTTATTTTAATCTATATAATATACGAATTAAATCAAATCGGATTTAAATTAGTAATTTCTTTTATATTAAAGATAAAAAAATCCTAGTTGATATTTAGAACTCTAATGAGACACTAGACTAACAATCACAAGAAAGGATTTATTACAATTCACTTTGTGACTTCACAAAACATTCAAATCATGTAATTTAGTCAAGAATTGTAAATATTCCAATTTAATGGTTAGTATTATATAATCTACTAATTTTCCATTGATTGTCAATTTAGAATCCCCAAAATTCTATGTCTATATTAGGATTTTATTTGTTAAATTCATAGGATAGACCATATATTTGAGGAGTTGAAATAAAATATTATATCTAAGAGTAATTAAATAGGATTAATTTAGGAAACTAAAATAATAATTAAGCATGTATCTTAACCTATATAAATAAACATAAAAGGAGAGAATAACATGAATTAATTGGATATGTCCATAATGATTTGGACAAATAAAGTTATAATTATCTCCATAATGCATTGTGGTTGGTGACTTTTCCACGCATTATTCTGTAATAGGAAAAGTTTAAACTTGTTAGTAACTTCCTTTCTCATCCTAGGAAAAAGGTTAGTTCATAAATCGTACACTGACCATTATATTATGAAAAAGAACAAGATTAGACTACGAATCAACCCATTATTTCACTTCAAAATTGACTAGATTTCACATGCTAACACGTATCTACATCAAAGCTAGTTGACATTATTCAATAAAACGTTTTCTCTGTTTTCTTATGCCTAATTGAATTATTTCTCTGAAGAAAAAAAATGCAAAAGAACACAATAAAAAAAATCAAAAATTTTTAATTTTGAAATAGTTGAATTTTGTCACGTCAATTTTAAAAATTTAAAGTTGATGTGTTAAATTATGCAAAACCTTAATATTAACTTCTATTGTCTATTTAATTAACTATCTAATATAATTTAGTATCTTTTTTACAAATTTTGCAAATAAGGATTACAATATTATTATATATTAGCTTCTCACATCATTTTTTTTT
>JANHAO010013079.1:0-16046 GCA_026873985.1 Saraca asoca | reverse complement strand
GATTGAAATTGATCAGACAGATTAGGATGGGTTGATCTTCCACTTGAAAATAACCTTCTGTTTGTTTTCTCTAATGAAGGGATATCAGGAGAAATGAAGTGTTATTTCAAATGGGGACCAAGATCCCCTTATATAATAATACAATTTCTAATTTGGCCCCTCATCAAATTAGAAATTACTATATGGTCTTTACACATTAATTCAATGACAAAATTACCCCTTAAGCTTTAACCTTTATTCCTAAATTAGACCACTTTATCTAGGCTTATTAAATAATGGCCATACATTTTAATGTTTACATGTGTGGCCCCATATATGTTGAATTTTTATTCTAACATCTCCTAGTTATCATATTATAATTAATCCACTACTCTTAACTTAATTTCCATACTCAGAAGATTCTACGTACCTTTAATTTTCATTACACATGATTCATCTTGATCAACTAGTTTCCCAGAGTAACTAGTTATACTAACCAACCTCCTCAAAATTTATTAATCATATTCTAATCTTATCACTTTGTACCAAATATATACAATTAACCAAAACTTCTTAATTCAATTTTCATTATTATTTCCCAACTTATTTCCATAGTTTCATGTTTTAAGTATTTGCCTCCAAGCTAATCTTAACATTTCCCTAATTTAGAAATTCCACTAGAGCCACACCTAATTTTTTTTCTAATGTCCTTTCATATTTCTTAAACTAATTTTAATGTGATTTATCATTTCTTTTCCTTTTACGAGACCAAGCCTAGGGGTTTCAAAATGGGCCGACCCACCCTGACCTGCCTCAACCTGCCACCAAACAGGGTGGGACGGGCTAGCCCACCAGTTGGGTGGGCTGAGAAAACCTTAATCTAACTCAATCCATTTGTATGGTGGGACAGGCCAATCCAATGGGCTCAATTCATTTTGACAGCTAAAATTGTTAAAATAGGCCGGCCCTCTCGACCCATTGTCCGACTCGCCTCAACCCACCAACAAATAGGGTAGGGCGGGCTGGCCTGCCAATTGGGCGAGCTGAGAAAACCTTAACTTAACCCAACCTAACCCATTTGCATGGCTGGTGGACCAACCCGACGCACCCGATCCATTTTGACAGCTCTAACCAAGCCTATATGCCTATATCCATACGCCCTTTAGAATTTAACCATACTAGATATCCTTATTGAGATTTATTGATCATTTCCTAATTTTTATTGCTTGAACCCAATTATATGAAATTTATCAAAAATCCTTTATTTAATTTCTTTTATTCTTCCTTATACAATATCATGATCATAGAAATTATATCTAAACCAAATTCTTAATATCTTTTATCTATATTTCCAACTTCATGTGTCACTAAACTCAAACATCATCATTTTGAATTGATCGCTTCCATTTTTCACACTGACATATACTCTATCCATTCATATCAAGAATCTTTTCCTAACTCTAAAATCTCATAAAATCAAGGGCCTAACATCTATCTACCTAAGGTCACATTCTTTATTACTAATTTAACTATCAATTTAACACTACAATCTATAAAATTTCCACATATCTCATAAATTTTACCTAATTGCACTTGTTGCAATGTCCCTGACGACAATACACGATGCAGATGGACAAACTCCTACACATAACCAATGAGTTTATAACATAAGATGAAAGATGCGGGATGCAAATTTAAAGTATGCACAAATTTGAACAATTAAAAGGAGTTGACACTAATCATTTTAGAAGTGTGATTGGAATACCAAAATAAAGTCTATGTAAATTAGAGTTTAGGTTTGAAGGTTGATTATATGTAAGGAAGATATTGGCATCTTATGACATTCTTTCATAGAATGGTTTCCTATTTATCTTAGTGCTATCTATTTCATTTGAAAATGACTAGTTTGTTATATAATTTGTTTATTTATCTTTTTTTTAAAAATATTTTATTTATTTATTTATTTATATCCCATCTTATTTTACATAATATCAAAAGTGATATATGATTTAAACAAGTATAAGTGACTAAAGAAGCCATTAATTTTTAGGACATGCTAATATGTTTATAATAATGACCATTGAGTAGTATTATTAAAAAAATTATTTTCCTAAAATTTCAATTTTGAAATCGAGAAAAATTGTAGTGTAAAGTAAATTAATTTGTTCTTTGGAGATAGTATCACCTAACTAATTTCGAAACAATATTAATATTTTTTATTTTATTCAGCTTTAGTTTTTTTTTAAGGAAAGGTTGTTTGAAACAAATTAAATAATTTAATATATTTTAGTGTCAAATTCTTCTAATGTCATGGTCGAATTTCGATAAAATAAAGGTCTCAAGAATATTGAGAGTCATCGTTATTGCATTCATAATTGGATTTCTCAACTTCGACCCGTCATAGACGTAATTTAATTTTTATTTGTATGTGATATAAACCTAGTGTACTATTAAAATTATGAAATGTGCTCAATTTGATAATAATACAAAAGTTGAGTTAAAAAAGAATTTTTTTTGTCAAAGTACTACATAAATTTTATTAATTTGACATGTCATATTAATTTAATTAATATGTCAAATTTGTCCAACATTCATGGCCAAACTCAAACAAAGGAAAATGCCTCAAGAATATTGGGAGTCGCATTTAATACACTTGCAATCAAATTTCCTAACTTTGATCTATCTTCGGAAAAATTTTATTATTTTTGAATTAAAAAGATATGCACAAAAATGCAATAAAATTATGTATGTCAAAATATAGCATGACAATAAATTAAAACTAAACATATACTGTAATATTAGGGATTTCTTTTTGAAGTTTCACTAGCCATTCAATTTAATTTCTAAAATACCCCTTACCTCAAAAACACTAAAAAGTGATTGAATTTCAGTTTATTTTTAGTTTATTCTATCATAAAATATTATATATGAAAAATAAATAACAATTTATAATGTAATGAAGTGATCTATTTGTAATCATAAATATATAAACAAAATAAAATCAGAAGATTAAAAAAAGGTTAAATTACTCTCTTGCTCCTTATAGTTTCATTCATCTAATTAGGTTCCTATAGTTTAAAAGTTTTGAATCAGATCCTTATACTTATTTTTCACTTTTAACTAAACACTTACTCTCATTTTCTTGTTAGATTTTATTAGCAATTAGACCGCCTAGATAATGATAAATAGTAGTTTATGAAATGAAAGATAAGAAACTTATCATTTTCTTCTAAAAATGAAATAATTTCACAAAATGTTTTAATTTTGTCTAAATTATTCATCACTTAAATACAAATAAAAATTGTATGGAAGCTCTACATTAGTATTCATTAAATCACATAAAAAGAGTGTTATCCTAATGTGTCAATTGCAAATAAAATCTAACAAAAAAAAACATGAAGTATCTAATTAAAAATGAAAAATAAGTATAAGGATCCAATTTAAAACATTGAAACTATAAGGATTTAATTAGAAAATAAGTAAAACTACAGTGACTAAGAGAGTGATATAACCTTAAAGAAAAGAAAAACAAAAACATATGATTAGTGTATATGAAAACAAAAATAAATGAACTTTACACTCTTTTTTCCTTTTAGCTTCCCATTCAACAAATGGTAAAAGTGTAAAACATTGCCAAATAAATAAATAAATGACGAAGTCTAAAGCAATTACCAAATAAATAAGATAAAAAAAGAAAAGAAATGAAAATAGATTTAAAGACTAAAGACCCATCTTGGTCTCCCATTCATGCCAACCATTCTTTGCATTTTTTCTTCTTTTTTTTTTTTACAACAATCCAATAACTAAAATATCAAGAATCATCAAGTTTAAATCTCGAAAATTTGAGAATCATTTTTCTAGAACTTAAGTTCCCTCTTTCTTGATTGAATCTCTTATTTCCAAAAGGTAAAAACAACCATCAATGAGGCAAAGAGAGATGCGTTCTCATATTTCAAAAGTTAATCATTAGCAATTTTCTACTTTGAGTGTGAGAAGTTTGAGATTAAAGGTTTGATTTCCACTTTTCTCATATCTATTTCTCTCTTTCCATCAGTTTGTTGTTGTCTCTCCATGGCTACCATTTTTTTAAGGTTAAAGAGCCATAATCCTCTTTTAAAGGACTTGCCATTTTCTATTTTAACTATTTCTACTCTTTCTAAGGTGCAATCAGAATCATGTAGAGAAAAAAAAAAGGAAAATGATGTTGTGTATAAGAGAGAGAGAGAGAGGCATATTAGTGATGTAAATTTTTGGGGGAAGGTTTTGTGATCTTTTTGAATTTGAAATCAATTTGATGATAATTAATTTGTTGATAGTGTTTTATAATTTGTTTCAGGCATGATCTAGGTTTTTTACAAACTTATCTCTTTTGAAGTAGAAGCTTTCTTTCTCTCTCTCTTTTTTTTTTTTTTTGCTTGATCCCCTTTAGAAGAAAACTTCAGATTATTTAATGAAAAAGTTGTATCCATTTTTGCTTAATTTTGATATGATTCTTGCTCTGATTTTAGATTTTCATTCCCAAATTTGGAAATTGTGTGGCCATATGGTGAAAGTGCACTTCTCAAGAGAAAAACATGCTGATATATTGTGCTATGCTGTTGTAAAATGTATTTTTAATTTTCAAATTTATCTTTTTTTATTTAGATAGAAACTTTTTGTATTTTTATTTATTTTTATATAGTAGAAAAACATAACTGATTAACATTTTTTGTGATTTTGTATTAGCATAATTAAAACATGAGTCTACCTTTGAGAATCTAATTTCTTTTTCTAATTTTTCAACCTCACTAATATAATAAGAAGAAACAATTATTAGTCATTTCTAGATCTAAAATTTTAATGCCTTTTGGTGATAAAATAAGTTAAATCTACATAAAATTGGATGTCCACATCGTTAAATGAACCAAAGAATCTTATACAATCATTTGTCCTTGGTTTGCTAGCCCTTACTCTATCCCATTTAAGATTACACCTATAAACTATTCTTGTAAGGATTCACAATTTTAAATTACTTTATTTTCTTCTAGCTTATTCCAATTCTACTAGTAAAACATCCATAATGTTCATTTTATCCAAATTACTTTATTTTCTTCTAGCTCATGCCATATATTTTTTATTTAAGTATTTGTCCAAAATTTATTCACTATGAACCTTATTTGTTTTTTATAATCTTATGTCACGATCTTTGTCTTGTTTTCAAAACATAATTGTACTAATGTAATGAAACATTTTACTTAATCCATTCTCCTTAACTCATTGGACCCTATTTCACTATCCTAACTAAGATTACACTTTATTAATTTCACTTAAGTCCAATTAGTTGAAACAAAAATTTCCTTAACTTTATACTTTATTCTTATGCATAGGATATCTATACCTATTTAATTATCTATGAACTTAATCTTGTATCTAGTACTTGTCCATGTTTCACTAAGCCCATATATGGAACACTCAAATTCCTTACTCTATTTAATATACTACTTATTACTCCCTTGTACTTTACTACTTCCTTTATGGACATAAAGTAAACATATCATTAATATAATCACTATATTTTTCCTAGTATGATGGTTAAGTAAAATTATTTATATCCTACCTTCTTAAACTAAATTTAGATTTCTATAACACGATCCTCAAGCTTCACTTTGGAATCTGATGTTCACTTGAGTCAAATCCAAAACCATTCTTCCATAACCTGATTAACTGGGTTTCTTATCCTGGCCACTACCATCAAAACTCACTCCATCTATTGCCATGTATGCAATGTTAAGCATGTTATATGTCTAGTTTTCCATATTTGATTTAAGTACACCACCTTGAGTTTATTTGTCAACTTGATACTCCCAATTCCTTTAAAGGGATTCTACACCCATCTAACTACCCATGACCTTACTTTTACAATGCCTAAAATTATTCTTACTCCTATTGCTCATACTTGTGACATATAATTCCTACTTGGTTCTTATCACTAATCTTATTCCCTGCCAGGCTTATGCTTTTACTTATTTCCTTGAACTTGCAAACCATGCTATATATGTTAAGATTACTTATAAATACTAATTCCTTATCTTTTCATGCCTAATTATACCTAGTTCCATATATAGTCCATACCTAGTTATATGTAACTATATTCCTAGTTCCATATCTAGTTATACCTATTCATTTATCATCATCATCATCATCATTATCATCATTTATTACATTCAACTCAATTTCTATTATGATCACAATTATTCCCAAGGTATGGCCTTTTCACAACACAAATAACAAAAAATGAATTCTCAAAGGCATTTCTTCTTATTTTGAAAGCGATAATGTATTTTTAGAGGTGAACTAAATGGGTAGTTGATATGAATGGGAAATAGAGGTTATAGAGATTTATGGCACATCTCAAAGCATTGCTTGGTGTGAGCTTGCCCTTGATAACTCCTAGCACATTACTGAGAACTTGGTCCCCAAGCTATATATGGATAATTGAAGACCTCTAAACTGTGTTGCTAAACTCTATGCCATGCACCTAATCTTTAAACTATGCTCTAATACTAATTTTGTCACATTCCAAATTTGGACACATGATTAGCGTAGGAAACCACTATGAACTGAGTTCCTAGAAGCCTGACAAACAATAATTCAAATTTATGCAAGACGCAAAACTCACATATAGAAGGAAAATCATCTTACTAACACTATATAAACAACAATTTCTTTGTTCAAGACTTGTCAAAATTTTAGCAAAATTTCTCCTATTTTTGGACATTAGTCAGGGGCAACCAACATAAATTTGATAGGGTTGTTTGGCTAACAAGTCATATATCAACTTACTTTGCATATATATATATATATTTATATATATCCTAAACTTATCTTTAACAAATATATATTCAACATGAAATGCATATACACTGAATTTCCTATTTCAATTGTTCAATTATTTTACTATTTCCCCATAAACTCCTACATAGGTTCAAATGCATAGATTAAAGTGTGTGAGCTTAGTTTGTCTTTAAAAGCCTATAAAAAATAGAAATTGGAAAGGGTGAGTTACAAGGATTCAATGAGTGAATAACTACTATAACGTACAATCTAAAAATATAATTTACTAAAATAAAAAAAATCATAATTCTTCTAAAATATACTAGTTGACAAAGTTGAAAGTGAAAGACATAGAAAACACACTTTAGTTCAAAACTTACTAATATGAAGAAAAGAAAGTTTTACAATTCAAATTTCCAAGCTTGAAATTGTAATACAAATCTAATTTATTTAATAGTAAGAAAGTGTAACAGATTCTAAATACCTTCATGCCTTTTACAAATTCTAGGCTAATAAAGCTAAAAGAACACTTGATTCGACCTTAGCATACTCACAGTATTAACATTAAGCTGAAATCTAAAATGCAGAAAGAAAAGCTCATACAATTAACATAATAATTTAAATCATCTTGTGAAAGAGGCAAGCATGATCTAGTGGAATTTTTCTCATAGTCAACCAACCTAATATCAATTGTATGAACCAAGGTTAAATCCATGATTTAGTTAAACAACAATTGGGGTCATATCACTTTCTGAAGGTCAAGATCAAATACAAAACCTTAAATCAATTATCATATCACATATAATAATATCACATAATTTGCCTTACTTTATCTGTCCACCAATATTCTCCTTTTGTTTATTCAAACAAAAATTCCTACCACATGCCTTCCGCAATAGCTATGACAATCAAATATTCAAATGCACTTAGGGTTTTTTTAAAGGAAAACTCCCGATGATCTGCATTATTTTTTTTATACTTTATGAATAAAAAATAATTGTTCATGACCTTATTAAACATAAGAAAATCTCATACTATTCACTTTTTTTAGAATTCCAAAAATGATATTTTTCAATTCATTATTCAAGCAAAATTTGAACTCCAATCCACCCATGTTTTCTAAAGTATACTATATCAAACATTTTAAAATCTACACTTAAATTCATGTGCAAATCAAACTTTTAACCTTACATAAACCATTTTCCAAAACATATTAATAAACAAATTGATTTGAAATACCATAAAATCAAATATAAATATAAACATACATCAAAAATAATTTTTAAATAAAATTCATCACTAAAATGTAAATATAGGAATAAGTCCATAAGTTTATATGTAAAAAATTAAACATTTTGCATTACAAGTTAAAGTAGAATATTCACTTCCCACAAAAAGGATTTAAAGGGTTTTAATCACCATTTTCCACTAAGAGTGTAGTACTAGCTCTCACTTCCTCATCAACCATTTTAAACAAACTCTAAAATTTTACACATAAACAATGCAAAAATTAACTTCTAGCATAAAATTTTCATTATTCGATTTAATTAATCTAACTTAGCTAGATGCTATTTCTACTACCTATTAATGGTGATCTAATGTAGTTAACTATTTTAGAATTCTATATTGAACTTGAAGAAGATACAAGTGTGGTCTCCTACCTAGGCTTAGAGAAATACATATTGCCATATTTCTAAACTTAGAACCACTTTTTACAATTACCTAACAATTAGAATTCATGAGGACTATCTAATTTAGTAACGCTTTCCTAAAATTTAATTTATGTCTAAAAGCAATGTACTAATTGGTTCATAACCATTCTAAAATTGGAAAAGGTAGTTTTTTTATTTTTTTTAAACCTTAATACACCTCTAAAAAAGAGTTTGGCAATAGCTACACATTGAAATAGTCAAGTAGAGCTAAGGAACAGCTACCTACACACACCAGCTTACAAGACAAATGTACCAAGATGGGTTAATTGGTGTATAAAAATAATTAGCAAGTTTATATTTAAAAACTTTCTGACAACTGTCAAGAAAAGCAAAGATAATCTACTAAACTACTCAAGCTTATAAAAAAGGTGAATCTAGGTTGAACTATAGAGATTAGAGATTGATTCAATGTATTAGCAACAAAGGTAAGGGGTTGGATGATTAACTATTTAGAATTAAAAATTAAACAAATTATAAGAAAACAAGCAAATGCAATTGAAGATTAAAAAGGAAATCTAATGAAAAAGCTTCAATTCAAGGGATTCTTGCATTCATTGTAGTGATTAATTATTATCACAAATATTTGATTCCCTCTTGACTACTTAGCTAAGAATCTAATTAAGCTCAACACCTAATTAATTCTTGCTAATTTTCCTTTAATTTAGCTAACTAAGCCCATCACTCAATTAACCCTTACTACTGAATCAATTAAAACCCAGCACCTCAACCAATCCAATAATAGTATTAGGACTCGAAAATTCCAAGACTGATTGGCCAATTTACCCCCAACCACAAATTTATTAATCACTCTCAATTCTTTGATAATTTATCTATAACATTGCATAATCAAAAGACGTTATTATTACTCAAGCTAAACAACCATAAACAACGTTGATCATAAAAGTTTAGCTAGCAGTAAATTACAATGAATAATTAATTAATGTGTTTTATTAATCAATCATCCAAAGCAATTGATGCCATTAAAATAGGGAATCAAGGAAATCAAATTAAGGATAAATTAATAATAGAAATTAATAAGAGCATTGAAGTAGAATTTCTCTTAAATTGAATAAAAGGTTTAGTTACACATTGAAATAAAAATAAAAACAAAAATAAAAAAGATGAGAAGAGTTAAAAGGGGCTGATGTTCTTGCCTTAGCAAAGTTCCTTATCTTTAAAAAAGTAGAAAATCAAAAAAGAAAGTAAAGAATGAATACAATTAGGTCTTAACTGAGCTTTTATATGAGCTTATTACACTATCTCTACTTAGGCAATTAATTAGGACTAGAAGGAGGCATAATTAGACATGGGTCTCTTTATAGAAATTGTAGCTTTATCTTTTAGCAATCTAATAACCTTGACCTTACTCAAAATTTTGATCTCTAGCTCAACTTTTGGGGGCTAAAAACTAAAATAATCTTGCCAAGTAGTCCAACAAGTAATAAAATTTGTCATTTTGATCCATAACCTTGAAACTTAATTAAAATGGTGTAATTTCACCTCAAGCCCTTTATAAAAGGTGTGGAGGTGTATCATAGCTATCCAATGGATTTGGGTTACATTGAAATAAGTCCTAGAGCTTTAATTATGATCAAGATACCGAAACTAATTCTAGGTTAGCAAGTTAGCACTCTGTTTCAGTTTCTGGGTTTAATTTGACCTTCAAAATGGTCGAACTAGGCTTTGGACTCTTTATGACATTTGTATAGCATTTTTTTAACTTTCCAAACATATAAGAATCACTCAAAACTAAAGTTTAGAACTAAAGATACACCTAAAAACCTGAATAATGCCAAATTACCAAATTAATCTATTAAAGCTCAAAAACTGATCAAACCACAAAATCTATCACAAGTATCTAATTAAGCACAAAAATATGATAAAAGACTAAGTATGGAAGGGATATAAAATGTGTATAAATTACATTTAACACTTTATCCCAAAAAGGCAAGTAAGTAATTTGTATGAAAGATTAAGTAAATATAAAAAAGAAATAAGGAAGCTAAAGTGTACGAAAATAAAAAAGGAGGGAAAGAGAATAATAGGACCAATGTATGGAAGTTTAATGGTGCAAAGAGAAATCTGTCTCTTTAAGTCTACTTCTCTCTCTCAAGGCCAAAGCCAACTGTAAATGTTATCCACTAGTAGTTTTTCTTTTTATAACCCTACAATCCATCCCATTTGATCTTTCAAGGGTGAAGCAATCTAATCTCTCAAATTAAGATTTTTCTAGCTTCACACCAAGGCAAAATTGCTAACTATAAGATTTCTATAAGTATTTCACTCACACTTAACCCTTAACTAATGAACCTTTTACAAAACTTAAGAATAAAAAAGGCTTTGTCTCAAACAAACTATAATATTTCTCATACTCTTAAGGTGTAGATCTGCAAGTGGCTTAAGAGAATTTAGATATAGAGAGAGAAGCCTTCTTAGAGAAGGAAAGAGATTTTCTTGGGTGTTTTAAACTAAAAACCATTTCCTCTTTTATATATAAGCTAGGTACCAATAAGTATCTGGGATCCCAAGAATATTGCTTACTCTTTTAGAATGTCTAGGGACTTGTCACTCTTGATCAGATGTATTAGACTTGGAGCAACTTGCTCTTTCAATTGAAATTTGAATTTTTGATGAGTTGTCATTATCAAAGTACAGTTGGCTAGCTCATATTGATTGCTTTTTCATTTGAAGTCTTTTAGAGTTGTCATTGTTAATGTGCAATAAGCCATTTTAGCTTAGTTGCTCTTTCAAAATATCTAAATGTTAAATATGATCTTCTAGCTTAACATGATGTGGCAAATGGAAAAGAGCAACTAACTAAATCAATTTTTCACAAAATTCTACATTGTGTCAGTCTTAGACTGCAAAGAGCAAACTCCATAACACAGACTTTTTCAGATGCAATACATAAAGCAAATACTTATACAATGTTCTAGAGATATAGAACAACATATTTGTAAGCCAAAGCATTCCATTTAAGTAAAATGTCATACATAACCATAACTATAACAATGTTGTAGATTTATGCCAAAAAGCATAAAGCAATCTTAGATTATATTAGAACTTATAAGTTTATATTAGAAAATTTTTCAGGCATTCAATTTATTCATTTATGCATAAGTTTGAAATATTTAGCATGACATTATTTAATATCAATTATCCAAGAAATAAAGATATATCATATAAAAACAAACTTGGATAGTCATGCATACACAGACTTTAAAATTGTATATAGCAAAGAGTAATTGGGTAACAAAACTAGTCAAAACACATTCTTTGCATAAATAAAATTTTTCAATAATCAATAAATCATTATCAAAACATGAATAAAGCATATTTAAGCATAAAGAGTTCCACATTCTCCCCCCTTTTTGATGATGATACATGCAAAAAAGTTAGTAAGAAAACAAAATAAATTAGATTATATTAGCAACACATTAAGCATATTTGTAGTTTTATAACTAAGTGTTTTGCTCTTATGTCTAGTTCTCCTTGTTTTCAGCAGATTATAGATCTGTTTGCTCTGTGTTATGAGAATTTTCTTCCCTTTCATTATCAAAATAGTATGAGCATTAAAAATTCTACTAAACCAGCCTATAAAAGGTTGTAAGCTTGCAGGGCAGAAAACCCAATAATAATTAATACAAAGGGCGTGGGGGCATTTGATAGAGTTCCCCATAAATTATTAAACTATATTTCTATAAAAATGGTCAATTTGCAATAGGAAAACAACAAGTACTAATATGATATCATTATAATAGAATGATGTGATATTAAACCCCATGATCTTCATATTAATTAATTGAAAATTTTAATAACCAAAAGGGTGTCATTGTTATAATTAAATGCTTGCCAAAATAAGATAGTGCACATGATCCAAAAGAAATCTAAGTGCTATCATGATCCTAAAATCAGAAACTAAAATGTTAACATGAAACAACATCCTAAACAACAACCTAGAGAAATATCTTAAATAGTGATCTAGCTACATGAAATAATTGGAATATTGGCAAATTTGATCTAAGGCCTTTGAAGGATGCAAAGATGGCTTGAACCTGGTTCATGATCATATTAGGCAACCCTTAAATCTCTTGGTTCATCCTCTCTAGATCTTTCTGAACTTACTTTTTTCACTTCATCAAATCATCCTTAATTAACCTAACTTACAGTTCTAGAAAACCCAACCTTGCTTCTAGCATAAGGACACTATCATTCACAAATGTTTCTTGTTGAGCTTGCTCATTTGAGGAGCTTAGGTCAATTTAACTAGTAGGCTTAGTACACACATTAGGCATAGGAGTGACTTTAGGTATAATATTAACAAGGATTGCTCTAATGGGATACTGTATGGCTTGTGGAAATAATGTTGTAAAACAAATCAAATGCATTTACCATAATAGAAAGAGGGGGCGAAATGAGATAGTACTAAACCTTAGTTATTTAGGAAACTGTAGTCCAGTTGAATTTTTCATGAAATTGCTTAAGCTAGGAGCTTTGGTGAAAGTGATGGGTAAGAGATTTAAGAGCACAATAGGTTTTTCAATAGGGTATCAGGGTTGCTTTTTCTTAGCATAAGCAACATAAGCATATCTGGGGTTGTGTTCATAGGTTCAATAGCTTATTTTGGGACTTACTCAAGTTTGGTTACTCTTTGTGAATGACAAGTGCAAGAGCATTTGAAAAAGTTTGTTAAGCATCTTGACTAGAGTTGACCTCATTATTTCCAAGATTAGTCATATCTATTTCCTCATCATTGAAGCTTGTTATGGTTGCTCTTGTTGGATGAGAGAAAGCTGTGAAGAAGTAATCACTGGTTGTGGGTGGTATTAGCTCCCCCTCAGCATGTGCTTGCTCTTTTGGATCTAGATTAGCCATGTGAATTGGTTGAGCAAATAGAAGTTCTTCTTCTTCATCCTCAGAGCCTTTTATGAAGATAGGTTCTGTGTCTAGCTATTTTCTTTTAAGTTGAGAAGCAAACTTTAAAGTAGTTGAAGCACTTAGCCTATTAGATATTCTGGGGGGACTCTTCGAGCCTAGTTCTTCTTAGCTCTTTTACATATTGTTTCATCCTTACTTCTTGTTACTCTTTTTGAGATAGTTAAGCAATCTTCTTTCCTTTTAGGCCTGTCGTAGGTTCTTTATGTCTAGATTTTTTTTGGGAATAGGTTGTTCAGAGATTAAGATGCCCTTACTTTATTTTATTTGTAGGATTTCTTATTTTGCAAATGATGTTGAGGAATTAGGGGGTTTCTTTAATGTCAGAGATTGCTTCTTCCTCCATTTTAACCTCAATTCCTTGCTAGCAAGGGATTTTTCTAGCTTTCCCTTTACTCCACTAACAACTTTAGGGCTTTTAGGCTTTTTAACTTTGTTGCCTTGATTGCACGCTCTCTCCCTTTGGCATAAACGTTCAACTTGGTGTCTGACCTTGCAACATTTAAGTTAGTATAAAAAAAAGCTTTGTGAAGCTTTCATATACTAACTTATTAATTTTAATCAATGATTCCTAATTCAAATCTCATAAGAATTTCACACGCAGTAAATTTTCTTTTTCCAGAGATTGTAAATTAACTCCTTTGGGAGTTACACATTTTTTTTAATCAGAAGTAGAGAAGTAATAGTTTTTGACTAGAGGATTTTTGAAGAAAATATTCAGAAATTTGATTAGGAGTGATTGGGAAGCCTTTTGAGATGAAAAATGAAGAAGAGAGAATAGGCCTTGGTTAAGAATGCAAACTATGGGAGGTTTGGTCACTTTTAATGGGAAGGGAGGTGAATTTAAAAAATGAAGCAAGAGAAAAATATGGAAAACTAAATAGGTGGTTTGTTGTTTAAGAGAAAAAAAAAAGAGAAGAGTGATTTTTAAAGAAAAATAAGGAAATCAAAGCCTTGATCAAAGGCTAGGTTTTTTGAGATAGAAAAGAATTTGAAGCTTAAGAAATGAAAAAGCTGTAGCACAGAAAATATTTGCAAGAAAGAAGTTCCAAGTATTGAAAAAGAAAGAAAGATTGGACTTAGCAAAAAATGTGAAAGAATGGGAAAGAAAGCTTGCCTTGAGCTCTACGTGCATGGGTGCTCGATGAGTGTGCAGTGATGATGGCAATGTACTAAGGAAGCAATTTGTGGAAGTGAGAAAGAGGGGTTTTGGAGTTTTGTGAAAAAAAAAAAGTTAGAAGTACGAAAGTAAAAAGAAATAGATATAAAGGACTTTTATGTTTTAGAATAAATAAAAATAAGCGATAGAGGGTTTTTTGCCTTTTAGTTAAAGGAAATAAAATAAAATTCTAAAAGAATGTGATAAAAAAAGATTGGGCATTTTAGTGAAATAAAAAAGAAAATAACTGAAAAGGTTATAGGTGGTTTTGTTAAAAAAAGTGTAAGATGATAGAAAGAAATAGAAGTTATCAAGTAGTGGTGAAAGGTTAACCTAAAGAAAAAGATAAGTACAATTATTTTTGCAATATTGATAACCATGTGAGTGAGTAAAATATTGAAAAAAAATTTCTATGTTGGGCCCAACAACAGTATTCCAACTGTGGAGGAATGAACTGAATTTTTTCCTTTAGCCAAATATTTTCAGTATAATGCAAGCATAAATGTGGCAAAAAAATGAAAAAAAAAATAATGCAAAGAATGCATATGCAAGCAAAACAAAAAATTCAAAAAGACTAATATTAAGTAATGTTCAAAACAAGAAAAAAGAAAAATAAGAAAATATCTAAAATAATAAAGATGAACAAAATAAATTACACATAAAAATTAAAATATTCCACAAATCTTATTCAAGCAATTTTAAACTAAATTGATTAAAATTAATCTATCTCATTATATTTGGTTCTAGAACGTTAAATAGGATGTTTAGTTAAATTAATAGCACTAATATTATTACAAAGTATATGGATGTGGTTAAAAGTCAAACCATAATATCCAAGTTATTGCTTTATCCAATATGCATGTGCATAACAACTTCCAACTGACATATATTTAGCTTCATTAGTGGAAAGGGCAACTGAAACTTACTTTTTGCTTTGTCATGAAATAAGACATTAGCTAAAGAATTGACTTTCTCTATTAGTACTTTTCTTATCTAGCTTACATCTAGCAAAATCAACATTAGTGTATCCAACGAGACCAAAACAATCATTTTTAGGATACCATAAACCAAAATCTTTTATACCAAGTAAATATCTAAATATTTTTTTTCACAGCCATAAAGGATGATTCTTTGGGGTTAGATTAATACCTTTCACATAAACAAATATTAAACAAAATATCCAATCTACTAGCAGTTAAATAATGAAGAGATTTGATCATACCTTTATACCATTTTTCATCTACTGGTTTACAATGTTCATCTTTATTAAGTTTAGCATATAGGCTTATAGGAGTGCTAAGGTGTTAGGTTTCCTTGGCTTAAGGGGCAGCAAAGGGATGAAATTTCAAAAATTTTCTTCTCCTCTTAGGCTAAGGAAACTCCCATAGACCCACCAATTAGAGGTCTCAAGGCATCCTAGATCAAATCTAGAGTGAAGTTCAAGCTTA
>JANHAO010013078.1:0-16051 GCA_026873985.1 Saraca asoca | reverse complement strand
GTAGGGTATGGATATAAATTTTTTTGACGGGTATGGGTATGGGTATTATCATACCCGCCCGAACCCTACCCATTGCCATCCCTATGTGCAGGGTTGCTTCCAAGCTAGCTTCCTCCATCAGCCACCAGGGTCAAAGATTGCTATTGATAGTAGCCATTTGATAGGGTAAGATTTGTAGCATTTTCTCTTAGGCTGCCCCCAATTTCTCTTCAGCTCCCACCATTTGTGTTTCAGCTTCCACCATCTTCTCTTATAATTTCTCAGAAGTTGCAGTAACTTGTCTTCTTGTGCAGCAGGAAGGTTGTTAGTTGTGATCACTGGCAGCTTCTTATCTTCTTCCAAAGATGCATAATTGATAGGTTCATGGAGAGGTTTCAGCTCCAATGTGAATGGTTGCACTATGGAAGGAATGAAGGTACTGGTGGACATAACTTTAGATTGAATTTCTGCACCATCAAGTGCTGTTGCTGCTTGATTTATACCAGAGCCACCATTTTCTAAAAATACAGTAATCTTAATACAAGCATTACACAAAACAGCACCATTACAGTCATCACATGAATGGCAATCAGCATAATCATATAATTCAGGGAATTCAGCATATAATTTATCATCACAATTTTCCTTAACTAACTCCTCAGTAAGTATATTTATGCTAGAAGTAAAATGCTCATCCATTGGATGCTCTATTGCTGGTTAGGGTTGGGGGTCAAGTTGCTCATTTTGCAAGATTTGGCCAGGACCTTGCTCATTTTATTTATGTTGCAACTGATTGGATGAAGAAGCCAATTTTCCAATTTGAGCATTCAGGTTCTGTATGATGGCTTCTGTCTTCTATTGAAACCAAATGTTGTTAGCTGTCATTTAGTTCACAAGATCCTCTAATGTTGGCTAGTATTGACAAGTATTGGACCTTGTTGTTGCTATATGGTTGGCTACTACATTTGCTGCCAACTTGGCTACTGGTATGGCCATTAGTAAGGCTACTGGAATGGCTGCTAATATGGATATTGTGGTTGTGGTAAGGTTGCTGGGGTGCAGGGTATGGTTACTGGTATGGATGCTGGTCCTGGTATTGAGGCTAATGGTATGGTTGCTGGTCTGGCTGCTGGTATGGTTGCTGATACAAGGGTATGCCAGGAAAATTATTTGCCATAGCAGTAGGATGAGCTTGATCAAAATCTTCCTCTTAATGAAATGGAGGACAAGACTCTATTGGCTGAGCACTAATGCTAGTCAATTGGGTAGGTCCTTGTACAAGAATTGACCATTGTCTCACTAGGGAAGCTAACTCACTAAGTCCATGCTCCGTCCTTACAGTAGAGCCAGTTTTCTCTTCTCTCTTTTTTTTTTACTGATTAACTAGTCTTCTCCTAGTCTTCTAAGTAATTTTAGAATCAATTCTAAAGGTTATGACAAGAAGAATGTCTAGTAACCAAGCACTACACCTACACTACACTAAACAAGCTGAAAAAAATGACAGGAAACTAGAAAACACTACAACATAACATGTAACATGCAAAATGCAAAAATGAACATGCAGGATGCAGGGATGAATGTAGGATGTAGGAATACACATATAGGATGTAAAAATGCAAGATATGCAGTAAAGGACACTACACTACACATACACTACTCAAAATAGGTTGAAATAATGAAATAAGACTAAAACACTACAACCCAATAATAAAGGCTAAAAATACTTAAAACAGCAACAATTAACATATCTAAACTTTTTAAAAACTGCTGGACCACTACCACTCAAAAACTATCACTAAGGGGGACCTAAAAATTAAATAAAAAATTTTAAAAAATTTGAAAAGTGGTCTAAACAATGGAATTTGACCAAAACAGGTGGTAGCTCATTGCGAAGCTATGACTTGTGATCAGCATAATATCTTCTATATATCCACCAAATTTTGGCTCATTCCATGGTAGTGGTCTGTAATGAATAGTGCTACTAAAAAAATGAAAAATAGAAATCAAAACCAAGGGACAGAAATAGAACAAAGACAGAATAGCTGCAGCAACAAAATGTTAGTGATGTTAGTGTATAAAAACACTCATAATATAATTGATAAAATCAAAATGATCCTCGGCAACGGTCCCAAAATTTGATGTGTTCAGTTGTCACAGTTGAATCAAATTAGAAATTTATAAAACTAGATTATACCACTCTACTTATAGCATAGAGCAACATCGGGTCGAGTCCAAGGATCATTTTAGGATAATGTTATCAACCAAATTAGGAGATATAAATGGGGGGGTTGGTAAAAACTAAACTATAACTACACTAACAGAAAACATACAAAACAGAAATGAAAACAAAGATAAACAAGTAACCAGCTAAAGGAATCAACTTGAGATCAATGCATCCTAGATCACTAAATATTCATTCAATTATTGTTAATCATAACAAGGATCTCTGAAATGATTAATAAGTTCAATGTAGAACTCAGCCACAAGCAATCCATCAAGATCTCAAGGCATTACTTAGTTTTCCTATTCTCTTCTAAGGTGATTATCAAGATCTCAATAATTATATCAATATCTAAATCAAATGGATCCATTTAAGTCAGATATTGCAATAAAAATAAAGAGAAAAAAGGAAAGAAGTGGCCAGCAGTTGAATGCAAGAATGAAAGAACCAAACCTCGACATTAATCTTCAAGTGTCAACCCTTGGTTAGTTACAAAGTTAGCCTTCTATGGAAGCTAAAAAATACAGAAAAGAGTGGAGTAAAATCTTGCTCTCTACCTCTATAAAATACTACACAAAAAACATCCTAAAAACTGAATGAAAAACTGAAGCAAAAAGACTTGACTAAATGGCTTTGCCCGGGTGGAAGAAAGAAGGCAACTGCAAAGTAAGGAGATAGGAAATGATGGTTGGCTGGTGTAGTCTGCCATTGCCATTGCATGCTACCCCATTTTACAGACTACTTTCTCTTCTTTTTCTACTCTCTTTTGTGTCTCCAGCTAGCTGGGTGTTTGTTAGATCAAAGGATGGTGCAATGAGCTTAAGATCTATGTCAATTGGGGCCTTGAAAGTCCAATTCTGCAGAGCCCATTTTTGTAGCATCTCTGCCTTAGAATTACAGCTCAGTTTTGACGCCTAATTTGATCTCTTCCACTTTGGAAGTCTCTCATATGAATTGTGGCTTTATATGTTAGCTTCCATTTGGGCTTTATTTCACCTTATTTAGACCTCTGTGGCTCAAGATATGGTCTGCTGAATGTTCAGAGATTAGGCTACCTAGATAGGGCTGAGACAGTATTCTAACTTTGATTTAAGCTCCAATTTTGGATGACCAATTGTGTGATTCAGCTTTTCTAGTCTTCATAAAAGTTGTAGATCTATCTCTTAGCTTTCCTTCAAGATAAGAATCACATCAATTAGATAAGTATAGCTTGAGATACAGCCAGATTACAGAAATTGCTCAAAATGGCCAATTATGCAAAATTTTGTAAATTGAATCCAATTGACATCACACTATAAATACATCTTAACACAGTTAGAATTTAGCAATTTTGGACCTTAAAATGCTAAGTATTAGGACAAATAAATGCGTCAAATATTATGTTATCACTTACCCAGCTCCTTTTCCTAGATTACAATCTTGTCCCTTAATTTTATTATTTCTAATGCACCCTAAAAAGATCAAAATAAGGGATGGAAAAAATTAAAAAAAAAAGAATGAATGACACCAACCAGTAAACAAAGGCAAACTATTCTACTTGCCAAGATGCTACCACATATCTCCTCATATTTCAATGCCTTTGTATAAGTTCCTAAAACCTGGTCCATATGTCTATGAAGAAAATTGTAGTATACCGGTGTCTTGGGGCCCAGGCCTTCTGATAGGTTACTCGATGTGTCCTCAGACTCTTCTTTTGAGCTAACAGTAATCTCTTTCCGCTTATCAATTCTTTATTTTTTGGAAGAAGGCTCATCTAAAGTTTTCTTCTTGTGGTCAGGAGACTTCATTAGCCCTTTCGCAACCTCAAACAATTCCAGCTGTGAAATAGGGATCGGTGCCAGCAAAGTCTCCTTTGTAATAGCCAAGAGGGAAGGATAACTAACTTGAGTGGAAGTTGGAGTGGTATCAGGCCTTAACCTAGTTGAAGGAAAAGGTCTGGTAAGATTGAGTCTCCCCATATCTCTGTGCTCTCCGACATTCATTGAAGCGACCTTTCTGACCCTGTGAGCTCCAATGTCTTACAAGCTATCAAAAAGCTCAGTGTCGAGAGTAGGGGAAAACCCTTGTGCCCGTAGAAGCTCTTTGTCAAACTTTAGGTCATTCTAAATATCTTTGAAAGTAGCAAAGTGGTCGAGCACCTCGATCTCTTTTGCCTTTAGCTCTGATCTCTCTTTCCCAGCTCCGTCTGCAAAGACACAACAAAAGCTTAGATTTCAAACGAAGTGAAATAAGTGCCAAGGCTAACCTGCATCCTTCTAGCTCACTTATTGGGACTTAACACAAATAAGAAGTTTTGAAGTCGACGAAGGAAGGATAAGAAACATAAAATCAACGGGTCTTATAATTCCCAATGTTGGATTTCCCCTTAATGTCCCCTTGAGGAAGAATTTTCTTGTATTTAGATGGACAAGCTGAGATATGGTAAATTCCTTCTCGTGGTCTGATGCTCTTGATACTATAAAGATTATGCAAGGCCATTCTTAAGATAGATAAGTGCTAAGAAAGTCAGCTGAGAGTATGAATTCAAAGTCAGCTAAAAAGGGGAAAGTCTTGGTTTATTCAAAAAATCATTTACAAAGGAGGGAATCGAGAATCTAAATGCAACACCAAGATATTGGATGCTAATTGCTATGAATTTTAAAAGAGGGAGAGCAGCATGGTCGTTGTGAGAAGGTGCTAAGATATAGCAAGCCTTCAAAAAATGATATGCCTGAGCTATGCCTTCAAGCTCGTTGAACTTGACACCTGAAGGGTGAAGAGTAAAGGGGGAACAAGCCATAGACCCTTCGAGTTTGGGGCAAGCTGTGAACTCCTCTATGACCTCATCACTCCGAGAGGTTGCCTCCCCTACGAGATAGAGTAGCTCCCTGCTCTTTTCAGAAGATTCAATATCTTTATTTCTTATTAAGTGACAGCGACGTCTATGAGGTGGAGACATCTACACAAAGAAAAAGGAATGATCAGGTCACTAAAGGCAAACCAACCCTAACTCTCAAAAAATTACCCTAACAAAAGTCCTTTTATGTAAAAGATTGCATACGCCTCAAGTCACCAAGATCCAAACTCTGGGCACATGAAAGAGGGGGGCTCAACTATTAGGCAACTAAAGCCTAGAAAACTAATGAAAGAATACAACAATCAGAAACTCTAGCATCTACTGACGGACCAACCGGAGAAACTGGACATGACAAAAGGAAAGGCATGGGTAAACAAGTTTGACCAATATTCTAGATTATTTTCCAATAAAAAACAAGCAAAGCCCCATGTAGAACAGAAACCAAAAACCAGAAATTGGAAATCAAAAACTCGTCGTGTTGACTATGAGAAGAGATCCGAAATAGGGACAAAGCTGGTTCTCAACTATTGAAACCCAAACCATAGGCTTGGTTGGCAGGAATGGCACCGACAGTAGTGAATAGAGACGAAAGGTCACTAACCTGATAGAGAGGGAATGAGGAAGGAGAATTTGGAAGTTTTGGATTTCAAATGACAAATTAAAGGGGAAAGAACTTCTCCAATTAAATCACGTAGAGTTTGATCGTTAGATCTGGGAACTCTTTAGATACCCTCAATCTGACAATTCAACACTTGCCAGCATTAAGTTGATGCCAGCCTGGTAAAAATGATTGTTGAAAGCAGTAATTATTACATGAAGTATTGGCAGAAACTCTAAGGTCACGGATAAAATGAGAAGTAGGTTAAATGACCTGCAAGATTGTAGATCACAAGCAACGGACTATATCTTCCTGTTTACATCGTGACTAACTCATGCTAATTGCTTGTAACCCTTATGTGACCACCTCAATGTGCCAACCCGAGCGCACATAATCGTCCATTAAGCACACAACTTGGTGCCGGCCTAGGCACCCTTAATCGCCCATTGTGCACATGACCTTGTGTCAGCTTGGGTGCACCTAATCATCTACTACACACTCAAACTGGTGCAAGCACAGGCACACCTAATCACCCACTGTGCACTTGAACTTATGTCAGCTTAGGTACACCTAATTGCCCAATGAGCATGTAACTTTATGCTAGCCTAGGTGCATCTAATCACCTACTGTGCATTTAAACTTGTGACAGCCTGGGCATACCTAATCACCCACTATGCACATGACCTCGTGTCATCCTAGGTGCATCTAATCACCCACTGTGCACATGACCTTGTGTCAACCTAGGCGCACCTAACTACTCATTGCACACTCAAACTCGTGCCAGTTCAGGTGCACTTATTAGCCCATTGAGCATGTAACTTCGTGCTAGCTTAGGTGCATCTAATTATCCACTGTGCCCTCTCCTAATCGCCCACTGTGCACTTAACCTCGTGCTAGCTCGGGTGCACCTAATCTCTCACTACGCACTTGAACTCGTACTAGCTTGGGTGTACCTAATTGCCCACTGAACATGTAACCTCATGCCATCTTGGGCGCATCTAATTGCCCACTGCATACTCGACCTCATGTTAGCTAAAACGTGATCTGAGCATTCAACTTATCTAAGGCGTAACTCTTATGCGACCCATTACTCGTAGCTTCCAAGTAATTTGATGGTTGTAGCCTTCATGCGGCCTGAAGGTGCATTACCAGCTAAGGCACTCTGATGCCCAAATTCATTTATTTAAGGAAAATTAATGTAGTCTATTAGTTATTTAACTCAACGTTTGTTTAGCTGTGGTAATTTGCTCATGAAGAGCTTGCATACTATTCTTCACAATAAATGAAATGTTCAACACGATACGCTTAGAAAGGCAAAAAACATTACACAAAGTTTCATCACAAAACCTCTTTCAATAAGTTAAATTTACATGAAGATTTAAGAGTACAAATTAAAGCAAGCCTACAACCATAATACGTAGGAGGAACTAGCTCTTAAGATCCAAATCTTGTGAGTAGTGAGCAAGCCAAACTGCTCCAGCTCTTCCTTGCCCTCCTCATGAGCTCGCAACTTCCTCCTAACTTGAGTGTCTTTGAGATACTTGGAATGGAAGAACCGACACTTGAGGCAAGCAGGGCGGCCGCTCATATCTTTTCTAGTCCTTCTAAGCAAGGAGAACATCCTTCAATTTGATCACCCCAAGGTACTTAGAGACTTAGAGGCGTCTTACGCCACCACACAAGGAAACCAAATAATAGGGATGAAACAGTTGCATTATTCAATGCAATCTAAAGGAAACTACGAGGGCATGTAACAAAATTTCCTGGGATCCTCAAAGAGGAATTGTCCATACCTCCTATAACAAAACTTCCTAGAATCCTCAAAAAGGGATTGTTGTATCAAGCCAAACACACCTTGAAGAATTGCACCAAGGGCCTGAGTCACCAGAAACATGGGGGGCTCAGCTAATGCACCCATCTGATCTTTTTATAAAAAAGGAAGAAGGTCTCCACACTTTAAATAAACCCGTTTGGCCTCACCGAAGAATTTAGAGGTTATCCAGTTGTTTTTAATCGAATGGTCCAACAAAGAACAAGGTTGCCACGCCAACGACTATAACACATGTACAGTAGAAAGTATGGCTTGGCGCATATGAAATGAAAGATTAAAGCTTGAAATGACAATACGACAGACTAAACGTGTAGACTTGACAACACTACAAACTACAAAAGAAGAACTTTAGCAACATGATAGACTAAGACTTTTTGCTAGCAAACTACAACTCCCAGTCTGTAAGGCGAACTGAGAGTTGGGGGCTAATGTTATGGGTATTTTTGGGACCGTATGAAATGGTCTGGCAAAGGCCTAATGGAGTATTTCAGCAGAGAAGGGTCCTGTCCATTCCGAAGCGAGGTTGCAGGACTTGCTAGTAGATCACCCAGTACAAGCTCAGGTCACAAGACAAGCTCAAGTTGTCAAGTGAGCTACCCCAAGTATAAGTATGGAACCTCGAAGATCAGTCAGCATTTAGATGCACATATTTCCAACCGACAAGTCAACCCCCAAAATTGACATATCAGCCACTAATAGTCCGACAGTGAATTGCCAAGTATTTATTACCCGTTAAGTATTTATTACCCAATACGACGGAATAGACATATTTATAATTTATCAAATTACACTTGTTACTCTCACTACTTCTATAAATAGGAAGAGAAATCATTGTAACAAAGGAATAGTGAAAAATACATGCAAAAATAGTAAGAGAACTGATGTATTGAAGCTCTGTTGAATTGAGCGGAGAAACTACCTCAAAAAGTAAACATAATCGCCGCAGACGTAGGAGTGATACTGATTTTAGCTAAATTACGTCAAAAACCTTCAATGTTCATCTTATTCTTCCTTCCTCTTGCTCTTGTTATTTTCTTGCATTTCCACACCTTTTACAACAATTTAGATTTTAAAACTTTTGGTTGACCGATTATCAAAATTAACCATCAAAAAACAATGTTATATATGTAGAATATGAATTTTAATGATTTTAATAGTATTAAAATATAATAGTTCCGTTTAATGGCAAAAAGAGTTTTAATGAATTAAAAATGATTTAGTATATAAGCTTCACGTCAAAATTATTTTTTTTTTTTATCATTTTAATAGATTTTATTAAAATAAGTCTAATAATACTTTATTTTTTATAGTGAGAAAACAAACTCGAACCAAATAAACATTAGGAGGAAAATTGAAACATGAATAGAAGTCAAAGGAAAAAGAAAAAGAAGTATATTTTGGCCCATAAAGAAATAAAAGAAAAAATTGACGGAATGGAAAGATGCACGTCGAAATAAAAAAACAAACAAGTATCCAATAAGGAGGCGACTCAAGGTGTACAAACGAGAAAATAGAAGATAAGCTCTTCGTTAGTCAAGGATTTGCTTGCTTTGCAAGGCAAATTAAGGAGAGAGAGTCAAATTAATTAGGCAACGGTGGGCACGCGAAGTCAAATAAAGTGCAAACCTTAAGAGCCACTCAGCAAAATCAACCATAAGGAACTGATGGGCTCTCGATGGAAGACGAGCATTACATTACAAATTAAAACACAAAGTCTAAAAAGATGTTTTTGTGTTACATAGACAACATTTTTGGTTGGACTTTTGTAACACACATTATGGACATGCTAATTAGTTCACAACTTTTTAAACAAGTTATATGTTATGAGTATATAATGTAAAAATTGTCAAACAATGAACAGTGAAACTACATCCAGAGTCCAAATAGATAAAGTTAGATACTGGGTGAAGCAGTATTTGAAAATCAATGACAAAGGAATAAGAACAAAGGGAAATTTGGCACGCTCAATTCGGCGACCTAGACAAATCATTTTGTTGGGACTCACTTAATCTTTCCAAATAAGGATGTCTTGTTGGAAATAAATTCTGGCCATCACCATGATGAACCATCATTTGCTCTCAATTATGGAACCAACATTAGGGGTCCATTTTCATAAAACCAAACCAACTGTGGCTTTTCGGTAACTTACATGTGTGTGTGCATGCCTAGAATGCCAGACTAGAAGGATGTACGAGTACAACAAAGTTGAGAATTTCATATTGAATTTTGACCCCAAAAGTGGGAACCCGCATCATACAGACATAGGATTCTGGCAGTTTGACCCAACAAACAATATGCCACATACAAAGCATACATCATTCACATACCCCTATACATACAATAAACTATTTAAGAAACAAATCAAAAACAATGCTCTTTTTTATCCGCGTCTCTGTCCTGTCTTTGCCGTTAGAACCTTTAAATGCTTCTCTTTGCTCTCAACGCAATAGAAGAGACCACGGTATTAATTAATCTCTCTCTCTCTCTCTCTCTCTCTCTCGTCTTCAGACCAACCCACATGACACACTCTCATTGACCATTAATGACTTGTCTTCACCCAAGGCTTCCATCAATTTTTTAACTCCTCCTCCGCCTCCTTATTCTCCACTATATCTCTCTCTTCTTTCCCGGCAAACTTTGCGGGTCCAATTTCCAAATCATATATTTCGATTTATTCCAACAACGTTTCCTACTTCAGCTGCAAGCCCAAACCACAACCATTGCTATTTGCTTCATGTACTGATATTATACTAAAAGTCTGCACCTTTTGACTTTCATTCTTCCGCTCTCCATAATTCTGCATACCTTTTCTGGTTGCACATTGCTACTCTTCTGCTTTGACTCTGCTATAATACGGCCATCTTTCAATTTGCTTAACTGGTATTACCACCAACATTTTTCTTTTTGTGAGATAATTTCGAAGTTTTGAACAGGGAAAGAAAAGCAAAAAAGTGAGTTTGCTGAAATTGCTTTACTTTATTTCTTTTATCTCTTTCTCTTTTCATACTCACATGGTTAAAGTCTAATATCATTTGTTTGTACTCGTCTCTTTCTGTTTATACCCACTGAGATTTTGAATACTTGCAACTTCCTCCTTCTGTTGTATCGTCGTTTCTGCTACTACTGTTCCCTATTAAGCCTGTAGCTCCTTCTTGCCGACGAGAAATTTCCTCGTTTTCTTTTCTGCATTTCATACCTTTATTTTGGTTGTGATAAGGTTGTTGTGCCATGTTTTCTTCACACCCGCCAACCGCTTCTGGTTGTACGCTTGCAAATGATAGTTGTCGTTAGGTGCTAGCTCTATTTGAAAATTCTAGTACAAACAAAGATGCAAATTTTCTTCTCAATTCCAGATATCACTCTAAAGATGCAATTTTTCCTGTTCCTGCTTCTTCTTTTTGCTCCAACAATCCTAGCACATTCCTCAGTCGACCCGAATTTTAACGAAGATGTTTTGGGTTTGATTGTGTTCAAAGCTGGGTTGGAAGATCCAGAAGCTAAACTTGCCACATGGAATGAAGATGACGATACTCCTTGCAACTGGGTCGGAGTAAAATGTGATCCCAGAAGCAATAGGGTCTCTGCACTTGTCCTTGATGGGTTTTCTCTTTCTGGGCATATTGATAAAGGACTATTAAGATTGCAATTCCTTCAAATTCTATCACTTTCCAAGAACAACTTTACAGGCAGCATAAACCCTGATCTTCCTAGCCTTGGGAATTTACAGGTTGTTGATTTGAGCGAGAACAGCCTTTCAGGGTCAATCCCAGATGGATTTTTCCAGCAATGTGGGGCTTTAAGATCAGTTTCATTTGCTAAGAACAACCTCACTGGTAAAATTCCTGATTCTTTGAGCTCTTGTTCCTCATTGGTGAATGTTAACTTTTCCTCCAATCAGTTGCATGGGAAATTGCCATCTGGGATATGGTTTTTGAGGCGATTACAGTCACTTGATCTGTCAAATAACTTGCTGGAGGGAGAGATTCCTGAAGGAATTGAGAATCTGTATGATTTAAGGGAGTTAAGTTTTCAGAAGAACCGCTACATTGGCCGGATTCCAGGAGGTATTGGTGGCTGCTTACTTTTGAAATCAATTGATCTAAGTGAAAATATTCTCTCTGGAAGACTTCCTGAGTCAATACAAAAGCTCAGTTCATGCAAATCACTTAATTTACACGGGAATTCATTCACTGGAGGCCTTCCAGATTGGATTGGAGAATTGAAGAATCTAGAAATGTTGGATCTTTCTGCAAATAGGATTTCTGGTTGGATTCCAAAATCAATAGGGAATCTTTACTCGCTGAATAAGCTAAACCTATCCAGGAACCACTTTACAGGAAACTTTCCAGAGTCTATGTTAAACTGCACTAAGCTTTTGGCCCTTGACATCAGCCACAATCACTTGGCCAGCAAAATTCCTCCATGGATTTTTACGATGGGCATGCAAAGGATCTCACTTTCAGGGAATACCCTCATTAGGAGCAATAATGCTTCACTAACATCCATACCTGCACTTTACCTCGGTCTTGAAGTTTTAGATTTATCATCAAATGCATTTTCTGGTGAGCTTCCATCTAGTATTGGCAATGCAAGTAGCTTGCAAGTTATCAACCTGTCCACCAACAACATCTCGGGTTCTATTCCAAGGGGAATAGGAGAGCTTAAATCTTTATACGTTCTTGATTTGAGTGACAACAAGCTTAATGGAAGCATTCCTTCTGAAATAGAACGGGCAGTTTCGCTCAGTGAATTGAGGCTACAGAAGAACTTCCTTAGTGGCAAAATTCCTACTCAAATCGAGAAGTGCTCATCACTAACTACGTTGTAAGTCTATCAAAATTGCCATCTTTCATACCTTGTTCTATCTAATATGATTTGCATTTGTTTACAAACTGACATGTTCACCATTTTGTTTTTCTTAAATTCAAATCTTAGGGAGTCTAGATTCTTTTAATTAATTTTCTGCTTCTGTATTTCAATTGAATATTGCAGGATTCTTTCTCACAATAAGCTGACTGGTCCAGTCCCTGCAGCCATTGCAAACCTAACCAACCTTCGGTATGTAGACCTGTCGTGGAATGAATTCTCCGGAAGCTTACCCAAGGAGCTGATGAATCTTTCTCGCCTTAGCTCCTTTAATGTCTCATACAATCACCTTCAAGGTGAGCTACCCGCAGGCGGCTTCTTCAATACCATCCCTCCCTCCTCTGTTTCTGGTAATCAGGCATTATGCGGTTCTGTTGTGAATCACTCCTGCCCATCCAACCATCCCAAACCTATTGTCCTCAATCCTAATTCTTCTGAATCCAATTCCGGCCCTTCCTCTCAGAATTTACGTCATAAAAAGATCTTGCTCAGTATATCCGCTCTTATTGCTATTGGTGCAGCTGTTGTCATTGCCATTGGTGTGGTGGCTGTTACTGTCCTAAATATCCATGTTCGACATTCAATGTCACGTTCTGCTGCTCCATTTGCATTCTCTGGCGGTGAGGACTATAGTTGTTCGCCCATAGATGATCCAAACTATGGCAAGCTTGTCATGTTTTCAAGTGATGCTGAATTTGCTGATGGGGCACATAATCTTCTTAACAAAGAGAGTGAAATTGGGCGTGGTGGATTTGGAGTTGTTTATTGTACTGTACTTCGTGATGGGCGTTCTGTTGCAATAAAAAAGCTTACAGTCTCAAGTTTGATCAAGTCCCAAGAAGACTTTGAGAGGGAAGTGAAAAATCTCGGGAAGATGAGGCACCAAAATCTTATCACACTGGAAGGCTACTACTGGACTTCGTCCTTGCAGCTCATTATCTATGAATACCTATCCAGAGGAAGTTTGCATAAGCTTCTGCATGATGAAAACAGCCGAGACATCCTTTCTTGGCGACAAAGGTTCAGGATTATTCTTGGCATGGCAAAAGGTTTAGCCCATTTGCACGAAATGAACATAATCCACTACAATCTAAAATCAACCAATGTTCTTATAGATTGCTCTGGTGAGCCAAAAATTGGAGATTTTGGCCTGGTGAGGCTATTGCCAATGCTAGACCATTGCCTTTTGAGCAGCAAAATTCAAAGTGCACTCGGATACATGGCTCCTGAGTTTGCATGTCGCACAGTGAAGATAACCGAGAAATGTGATGTGTATGGATTTGGGATCCTGGTTTTGGAGGCAGTGACCGGAAAAAGACCAGTAGAATATATGGAGGATGATGTGGTTGTTCTGTGTGACACAGTAAGGGGTGCATTGGATGAAGGCAGGTTGGAGCAATGTGTTGATGGGAGGCTTCTGGGTAATTTTGTTGCAGAGGAAGCTATTCCTGTGATTAAGTTGGGACTAATTTGTGCATCACAAGTGCCATCAAACCGTCCAGATATGGCTGAGGTAATCAATATATTAGAGTTGATCCAATGCCCTTCAGAAGGACAAGATGAATTAGAATGAGTTTTTACAAACCAGCATTATTTGCAGTACCTGGTGAAGAACAATCCAGTTTGCTTAGTTTCTTTAAAGCTATACATACTAGTAAAGAATTTTCAGCCAACATCTTCCCAAACTTATGTTCTTTGTCTGAGTTGTTCTAATTTATTTCTCTTTTTCTTTCCTTCCGAAGTTCAAATCAACTTGTAATACTGGATTTTTCTTCACCAGTTTGACAGTCCATACTATAATGTCTTTATCATACTCTTTTCCCCTCAGTGGAAGAATTGCATTTTCTGAATTGAAGTGTTTGTTGCATTTTTATGCTCTTATATTCTACATTTTTAACCTACTGGATTACTAAAAATTCTATTTTTTCCTGGAGCATTTGAATTTGTTTACTATAAATATATTTTAATGAAATTCAGAATTACGTGGGAGACAGGAGAGAAAATTAAATGGTAAACAAAGTGGTGCTTTTACTTTGCTTTGCCATAACAAACCAAACTTGAGATTTGGAACAAACCAAAAGAAATGGGGAACAAAGCAAAAGCCGTACGGCGAGAGGAATAATATCAAAATATAAGCCATAACTACAAAACAAATCATGCACCAAAAAAGTGAAAGTAGGGAGAAAAGGCACTGTCTTGCTTTATCTACACCCTAAAAGCTTGAATTTTAATATTTCCTGTTTCTCTTGGCAAAGCGTTCCTCAGCAACAGTGTGTGAAGAACTTCGGAATTTTAAGACGTCATGATTTTACTTGCTTGGTTTGCATCACTGCTTCTTCTACAGCATTTAAGAAAAATATTAGATGCACTTTTATTTATTTGCAATTCTTTTTACAATTATACCTATCACATTAAATTAGTTTCATCTGTTTTAAAATATATGACCTTTGTCTTACTTAGATTATATTATATGTGGGTTGTGAATTATTTATTCATAATTCATTTTACAATTATATTTATGACATTAAACTAGTTTCATTTATTTTAAAATATGTGACTTTTGTCTTGCTTAGATTATATTATATGTGAGTTGTGAATTTAAATAATTAGTGCCTGGAGTTGAAGTGAGCATAGGATATTGTCTAAACAAAGGACTACCACACAACCTTTGTAAAACAGGCTTCTTGGACATCATGAACGCAAATCACCAGGGAGTCCTTAAAAGCACAACCAACTAACAGGCCTTTTTCAAATGACAACATTTGGTGGTGTTGTGTTGTGCTGTTTATGGCAAAGCAATCATTCCATGTTCCAACAATCCGAACTGTTCCTGATTGCTATATTTTATTGAATGCCATAGAAAAAGAAAACCTCACACTTTAATCATCAGAAATGGTGTCTGGTGTGGCTTCTTGATTTATATCCACGTTACCATATAATGTGATGACTTTGCCTACACCAAAAAGACAGAAATAGCCGAGTTACTTCATGGTCACATTTAAGAAATTGTGAATTTAAATTTTCTTAATGATACCTTAAAGTGCCACTTCTCAAGAGTACTTTGACAAAGATTTTGAGAACAACAAACCTAATTTCTTCCCAAGGATGATAGTAAGGGGGTGTTTGGTAGGGGGAAACTTTTTAGGCCCTGTTTGAGAAACTATTTTTTTATTTTTAAAAACAGTTTTCTTGTTTTCTTGCTCTGTAAAAACAAAAAAATCTGTTTGACAACCTGTTTTCAAAAATTATTTTTCAAAAATAGTTTTCTAAAAGTGTAACTAAAAAATAGTTTTCAGGAAACAGTAAAATAGTGTTTTCTCTTGTTTTTGTATATAGCTGTTTTTAGATTTTTTTCAAAAATAAGAAGAATATCTATTTTTATTAATGACAAAGTTGTAAATAATATTAAATATATTTTTTTCATCTTAAAAAATAAAGAAAACACATGTTTTCAAAATTTTTCAAAATTTACATCCAAATAAGTTTTTTGTTTTTTGGTTCTAGAAAAATAGTTTTTAAAAACAGTTTTTAAAAAACTGTTTTAAAAAATAATAAAACAAAAATACCTGAAAACACACACTCTCTCACTCTCTCTCACATCCTCTCTCATACTTTCTCTCTCATCCTCTCACACATTTTCTCTCTCATCCTCTCTCACACTTTCTCTCTCATCCCCTCTCTCACATTTTCTCTCTCATCCTCACTCACACTTTCTCTCTC
>JANHAO010013077.1:0-16067 GCA_026873985.1 Saraca asoca | reverse complement strand
AAGGGACAAGCCCCCCCTTATATGGACCTGTCCCCTTCCCGACTTAGCCGATGTGGGATGCTGGGGCGTGGAACATTTCCAACAGTGTGATGGGCATGTAGCCCCTTTTGTATTGTATAGGCCTTGTGGCCAGGTGTCCGAAAAATAAAGGAAACTCTACCGACTTTTCATTAGAATTTTAATATATAAATATGTCATCATGGATTGATGAAATAGTGAGTCATTGGTATGTTATGTGTATTGTAAGGCTTTTAGGGAGTTTCTTGATGGAAGGGGATTCCAGATGGTGACCTTCTACGTTGGTCACGTTCCGTGAATCGGAACGTGATAAAGTTGGTATCAGAGCATGATCTAGAGTTTAGATGTATGATAGAGGTCTCCAACTGTCAAGATAGGATAAGCATACCAAGTTTATGTTAGTGCGCCTGGGAGCACGACACATAAATAAGGATATGCTAACGCCCATACCATGAATATGTTGAAAAATCCCTGCATTACCTAATTCTTTCAATTATACATGTATTAGTGTATTTGGACCTTGCCTAAATGAATCTTCTTATTTGATAATAGGAAAATGTCGCTTAGGACTTAATCTTTAACTCACTCTAGACGCCGACTGGAAGAAGCATCCGAAAGAGCTTTCTATGAACCATCTTATTCTTTCCAACCTATACCTAGAGGTCAAGGTAAACTTAGGAGCTAAGGTTGTGCTGGAGGCTGAGGTAGGGTTGCATGAGTAGAAATGTAGCCAGGAATTTCCCAATCTGACCCAGAGGTCACTTCTGCAATTAGAACCTCAGCTGGCCCTTCTACTTCAAATGCCCTAGCATGAGGTACAGACTTATAGAGAGTTATAGGTAACCTTGTGGATGAATGGACTCAATAAAGATTATTGAGGCAGCAAGAGAGGGGAGAGGCAAGAGTAGCTGTGGGTAGTTTAAGAAAGAAATTTAGATCTCAGGGCCCTAGTGGAGATTTCAAAAGATGGACATTTGCAGCCTATGGTGCGCCTCCTCTTGGAGACTTGAGATACCCATATCTTCATAATATGTGGGTATGGGTACTTAGAATAGAAGACCCACAGGTGCAACTACTTTCAATTACCATCCTCCTAAGGGATCAAGTTTAAGCCTATTTACTTCAGCTAGACATGAGGCACCAAAGTTGTGCCTATTTTGTGGAAAGGTACATTCGGGAATTTACAAGTAGGCAACTGGAGCTTGCTTTAGGTGCAACCAAGTAGATCATTTCAAGAAATATTGCCCTCATTCTTCTGCTTCACTTTGAGGCATTAGGGTTGTAGAAACATTAGGCAGTGTTCCATCTCGAGTCGCACCATCCACTAGGCCCCTAGTGTTTGGTTTTACTGCTATAAGGGGAGGTAGAGGTTCTGCTAGTAATGGTTATGGTAGCGGTCAGGGAATTATAGAGAGATTACACACCCTAATGAGGCAGGATGTTCAGGCTTCTGATCCTATGGTCATAGGTACTTTAATAGTCAATTTTGTTTTAGTTTAAGTATTGTTTGATTCAGGTGCAATTCATTCTTTTGTATCCATTTATTTGACTGTGACTTGTTAGACCCCGAATTCCTCTAAAATCATAGTTGTTGGTATCTACTCTCTTGGTTTAGACATTGACAACTAGTGAAATGGTTTCCTTTTACGGAATTGTCATGTATGGAACTATTTCACTTGCTAACTTGACTATCTAGATATGGTTGATTTTGATGTTATGTTAGGCATAAATCGGTTATTTTGCATTGTTATCCTTAAGAATAGCCATTACTGATGGCTACAATTTGCTCTTTCCTTATGGAATGTCTCCACCAGCCACTGCACCTGGCTCTGCATCATGTGTGATTCTTGCTGACATGTGATAGCTTTGAACCTCACCATCTTAGCCTTTTTAGCACACTCTTTAACAACATTGCACACCTTCCATTCCTTACTAATCTCTTAGTTGCTAACAATTAAATCTCTGGACCTATTCTGCCAAGGATCTCTGCCATTGTTAACCTCCATTTTCTTGACCTTTTTAACAATGTCTTCAATCTTATTTTTTTCCCCTGAGCTTTCCCAACTCAAGAATCTTTAAGTCCTTAACCTGTATAGCAATTTAAACATAGATGCCAAATTTATGGCACTTTTGTCTCGAAGAGGATTTTTATTTTTCGCCATCAAATCCCATTAAAGTTCAGACAATGGGAACATTTGTAGTACTTAACTATTTCTAGTGACAAATTGTCTAGCACCATTCCACCGAAGATTGGAAAATGATGGCAGATGCAGATGTGAAAGAGTAGAAAATAATGTTTAGGCTAGATATGTTTATCGAGGCAAGGTAGTAGAACTCTACCTTGCTTAGATCGTATAGCCTTGCTTTGCCCTGCTCGGCTATTTCCTTATTTTTGGCAAGATTAACTTCTCCAGCCAATTCTCTGGATTCAATTGGATGAAGTTGCTTAACGATCAACTCATCTAGGTTGAGGAGCATGAGTGCCCATCTGTTCAATTGTTCAATCCTGTCGTAGGACACTCACCCAGATAATTGGTGTTGTTCAAAATTTCAACCTTCCATTGTCGGAATAGGCCTTTCTCCCTCAGCAGTTATGCATGAGTTGCATCTAGCTACTCTAACCTGTCCTGCCAACTACAGTACTCTATAAATTATGATTTTTGGCTACCCTATTTTGGTCATCTGTTCAATGGTTCTCATAAGATTCTAAATAAGTACTGAAGAGTTTTACAAGTCCTTTCCTCTCACCAGCAGTGATGCTATCCAAGATTAATTACGAACCACCATCTTGCTGCAATTCCTAGATGATCAGATCATCAAACTTTCCTAGCCTCAGCCAACTTCATGAACACAGTTGCCCTGTGTGAACCAGACTGCTATTGCATTATCCTACACAAGCCTTAAGTGCCAGCTTGAGTTAAAAAGATATTTCAATGTGATGAATATTGAATTAGACAGAGTAGTTATGCTTGGCTTGATGCCTAAATCAAAATGTCCTTGGCGGTCTGGTAAAAGTGCCTTTAAAACTAGAACCTTCTTTTATTCTTTCACCTTCTTCTTAAAACCTTGATGGAAATATGGAAGAATTTCAACTGGTCCTAACATTACTTGATTGCAATGTAAATATTCCTTCTATTACTCATGGTAGTTCTAGCAATCAAGATAATGAGTCAAATGTGACTAGAAACAAAATGAGATAGATACGCTGCCTATTTCAGGTTATCTGTATGAACCTTTTTCAAGAAAAAGAAGCAAAGTTAAAAGATGGAGTGAATAGTCGTAAAAAGGGTTGATTACAAGTAACAAAAATTCTTAAGAAGAAAGGAAAATATGTTAATACAGGCAAGTAGATCTTGAAACCTGTCCCTAGAGTTGAAGTTGGTGATGACTTTCAGTGTAGGTTGAAGTTTATCATAATTGGTCTTCATCATTAGATCTAGGGTGGCATGGATTAGATAAAGTACAGTAGAAAGATCCTAGCAAATACTATTATTTCATTAGGGGCTATGCTGATATTTTGGAGGGCAATTTAGATGTCATGATTTACACTGGGCAAAGGGAAATGTTATGAACATTGATAGGGAACTTGAAAATTAGAAGCTTGAGCATGGCAATTTTGCTTTGAAGAACAGCAACAAGAAAAAGAATCTTGTTGGATGATATGAAACTCTAAGGAAAACCAAGGGATGGATGGAAAAGGTAAGACATAGGTTTATGATGGGTTATATGCAATTGAAAAATATTGATAGGACTTTGGGCCTCATGGTAAGCTGGTTTTTTTTTTTTGGTTTCATCAATGTAGAATCCTAGGTCAACCAAAGCTTACTTAGAAAGAAGTGAAGAAATCAAATAAATTCTAAACTAGAAAGGATCTATGTGTTAAGGATGTTTTTAGATGATGAAAAATGCCTACCATTTATATATTCTACTATGATGATATAGCCTGATTGTTGTAATCCCATTCTTCCAAAGGGATGCAGTTGTACTGAAAGATGCTCTAACTTAAGAAAGTGTTCTTGTGCTATCAAAATTGGGTCGAAAGATCCCTAAATTTCATCCCTTTAGGGAGTTTTATCTGTGAATGTATATAGGAGAGCTTCTTGAAGAGACGAAGGCTAAATGATGAACTGGTAATGATGCGTATCTGTTTAACATTGGGAATAACAATAGCCATTGTACTCCTTGGAATGGACTTTCAAACCTTATGCTTAACACTCAGTCAAGTTCTAATGAATTTGTTGGGGGATGGTGGCTTCACCATTGATGCTTTCCAGTATGGTAACATAGGGAGGATCATGGGAAAGAGGGAAATCACTTAGAGCTCAAGTCTCTCATGATGTATAGATACCCCTAGCTAATTGAGTGATGTGTTGGTATGAATCTTCACTCCTTATGGCTATGTTCCAAGAATTTGAGGATAAATTCTTTTGTTGGAGGGGGAGGGGAGAACTTGTAATACCTCAGAAAAAAAAAACAAAAAAAAAATAAAATTGGAGGAACAAGAGTGAAAATTTTTAAAAATTCGTTGAGGTTGAATTGTAATTTTTTTCCCCAGAAGGACCTATTTGAACTTGGTGGAAAGTTTTGGGGTCAAACTATAATTTGCCTCATTTTTTTTTATGTATAAAAGTTTTCCCGTTGTCTTTCTTCTCCAGTGCACTGTTGAAGCTTCTTCCTCCCCTACAGTTGCTCTGATCTTCTTCTCCCTTCATACCTCTACCAGCTGGCCACGTTCAACCTTTGACCTCCTTTCTCCGGTGTCCTTTCTAACACCTGCATGATCGGCCCAAAGCTCCGCAACCTGATCACTAACAACTTCGTCTCCTTCAATCTTCCTTCTTTCGGCAAATTTCGACGAGCTCAGGCCACCAGTGTCATATTAAGTTAGAAGATGGTCAAGATTAAAATATAATTAAAGGTCATATGATTATTTAAAAAAATTATATGACTTTATGTTTTAATTTCAAGTATCAGTACAAAGATTTGATGACCACTATTCATTCATTTTACTTTAATATAAAAATAATGCTTTTATTTTATATGTCTCCATATATATAATGAGTGTATTAAGCAAGAATAAGAGAATTGAATAATTAATCATCAGATCTTGTGTTAATAATCATAATTAATTTTTTTAACACTATAATATCATTAATTAATTGTTATATCATAATTATTAAAGATTTAAATAATAGATTATCAAAACAATTAAATATTATAATTGAATGAGAGAAAGATTTAATTAGTATCAGAAATTTTTAGAAATTAAATTGATAGAAACTAAAAGTGTTAATTAAAAGAAAATTATGACATTAACGTGAATTAGGAGAGAAAGCAGCGTGTTGCGGTGGTGAGAGAGAGACGCGTGAGGCACGGTGGAGTAATAGATTCCTTGGTGAGCTTGTGAAGAAAATGCCGAGTCCAATGAATGCATAAAACAAAAGGAACAGACCTGAGAGCCTCACTATCAAAATCGCTTTTTGGCGGAACCTGCCCATCTTCTGTTGTATTTATTTGTCCATTTGTAAGTGTTCTTACATCCACAATTCTACAATTTTAACTATTAATTAATTAATTAATTATGGCTTAGGGTTAAGGAATCTGATTCGCAACAGGAATGCTGAAATATTATTATTATTTATATATTATTATTAATTTCTTCAATTTCCCTTTGATTGCATACAAAGTATCCTTTATTTATTTGTAAAGTAAAGTATTGCTTATTCTAGGGGTTTTTATATATTCCAATTATAATATGTGATATTTTTTATTTGATAAAAATAATTAAATATTAATTTTTATAATTTTTAATATATACTGTAAATTAAAAAAAATCAAATTTTAATATATGTAAATCTTATAAAACTAAGAAATATAAAATAAAATTAATAATCAATTTTTATCTATTAGATGCTAATAAATATGTATTATAGTTAAAGTATTTAAGAATCTATTTATCGATTGCTCTCTTCTCTGGGATTTCTTATTATTTTATCAAATCATAAAATAATACAGTTCAAAGCCATTCTTTTTAGTAATAATTGTATACAAATGAATGATTTTTATTTTAATTTATGGATTGTGTGTTTTTGTGCATGTAGAAAGGAAAACATGAGAAGATAAGTTTAAACAAAATTATACCAAAAGAGGGCTATAATGTTGCTGACGGAAGCAAGACAAGCACAGATCCAACTTCAAGTGAGAATCATACCATAAAAAATACATAAAACTTTAATAAATATTAAGGTAAATTATACCCACCTTTTTGTGAGATTTGGATAATTATATTCTGTTTCTTTTATTTTTAAAAATATATATCGATTTTTCTTTTTATACATATTTATATCTCTTTTTTTTTATTTTAATCATAAAATCACTTTTCCTCTTTCAGAAAAATAAAAAATTTGAACATATATTTTTTAAAACACAAAGAATATAAATATAATTATATAAAACAAACTTTAGATAAATTAGTTTAATTTGCCTTGAATACTAATGTAATAGCAATAAGAAATTCTGCAACCCAGAGAAAAGCAATTAAGGACATGTAGAGTGCAGGGTGGGATAACTATGGGAATTAAAATGTGGTCCACTTTACATAAAACTATTTTGTCTCTGTCTGCATGTTTGCCTGTGATATCTTACACCAACAAGCTGCAACTCTGCAATGGAGAATCATTACAGAATTAGAATAAGAGAGAGTTCCTTTGTGTTTCTTGGTCCCAGAACCAGCAAACCTCTTTCAGCCCTTGTAAATTATTTAGCCAAGTACTCCTCCATTGGAAGAAAGTAATGGCTAAACCAGTTCCCCTTTTTCATCTTCTTATCTTAACCTTGTTTCTTGCTGGTTATCCTTCAGAACAGTTGCAGCAATCTCAATCTCTGGCCCTTCTGAAAGTGCAGCAACTTCTGGGGTACCCTTCATCTCTAAGTAGCTTCTACTACACCACAGACTTCTGCAACATTGAACCCACCACATATTTGACAATAGTCTGCTATGAAGATAACTTAACCCAGCTGCATGTTATT
This sequence comes from Saraca asoca, assembly GCA_026873985.1. NCBI lineage: Eukaryota > Viridiplantae > Streptophyta > Magnoliopsida > Fabales > Fabaceae > Saraca > Saraca asoca. The sequence goes on along the minus strand of JANHAO010013077.1, from coordinate 9,020 downwards.
GGCAACAACAATGGGTTTACCCCATTGCCTCAAGACTTCTCCACAGAATCTCTATTTACCACTCTAGGCAGACTAACCAGCTTGAAAGTCCTCTCCTTGGTTTCTCTTGGTCTGTGGGGCCCGCTACCTGGAAGCATTGCTCAATTGCTTTCTCTGGAAATACTAAACATTAGTTCAAATCACTTCAATGGAACCATCCCAGAGGAACTTTCAGTTCTGAGGAACCTGCAGTCAGTTGTACTTGATGATAACAAGTTTACAGGTCAAATTCCCAGTTGGGTAGGTTCACTTCAAGGTTTGGCTGTGCTGAGTATGAAGAACAATTCACTAAGTGGGTTTCTTCCAATTTCTGTGAGTACTCTGAAAACTCTGAGAATACTGGCTTTGCCAAACAACCAGTTATCTGGAGACGTGCCTAATCTTCACGGATTGATAAACCTTCAAGTTCTTAACTTGGAAAACAACAAATTTGGACCTCATTTTCCTTCTCTGCCAACCAAGTTAATTTCCCTTTTGCTCAGAAATAACCGCTTTAGGTTTGGGATCCCTTCTAATCTGAGCTCTTATTATCAGCTTCAAAAGCTGGACCTTTCTTTGAATAGATTTGTGGGACCATTTTTGCCATCCTTACTGTCACTACCTTCAATTAATTATCTTGACGTTTCAGCAAATAGATTTACTGGGATGCTTTTTCATAATTTATCTTGCAACGCTCAGCTCATTTTTGTGAATCTATCTTCAAATCTCTTGAAAGGGGAGCTTCCCACTTGCTTAAATCCAAAGTGGAGGGTTTCTTTTTATGCTAGAAATTGTTTATCAAATGAGCATCAAGATCAGAATCCTCCCAGTTTATGCCACAATGAAGCTCTGGCAGTGGAAATCACACCTCATAAACAACAGCGTAATAAATCAAATGCTAAAGTAGTTCTTGCATCAAGTATGGGAGGTACTGCTGGTGTAATCCTGGTCGTTGGACTGGTTTTCTTGGTCGTTAGCTGGGTGAACAAAAAACAGACTGTGAAAACACCTTCAAAGTCCATATTGAAGCCTGTTATCAGTAGGACACATAGTAAAAATGAAGCGAAAATACCTTCACCGTCCACATTGGAGCCTGTTATCAGCAGGACACATAGTAAACATGAAGTGAAAGCACCTGCAAGATCCATAATGGAGCATGTCATTAGCCGGGTGCCAAACAAAGATGCTATGAAAACACTCACGAAGTCCATAATGGAGAATGTCACCAGCCGGGTACATAACAAGGGAAGACATGTGAGAACACCTACAAGGTCCATAATAGAGCATGTTTCATCAGTAAACACAGCAAAACTTCTTACAGATGCAAGTAAATCTACAAATCCTTTGTTTTCTTGGTTATCTTTCAAAGCTCTTTGCACAATATCTTTTCTGTTTGGTTTGTTATAGGGAAAAAGAGGTCTGCGCATGTATGTATCCGACTGGATGTATGCACACACTCAGTCCCTTATATACATATATACACATGCGTATATTGCTGAAGAAATTGAAAAATGAAATGCCTGAGTTATATATGTACTCTACTTTAACTACAGAACCTTTAATCAGCAAAGCAAGACAAGAACATTAGAGTATATATTTCAAAACCTTTCCTTTTATTTGCAACATATACTTATTATATTCTTAGCTCACAGGGTATATATCGGAAACAATGAAAATGGGAACCAGCCTTCCTGCTTATAGGACCTTTGCTTTTGATGAAATTAAGGAGGCTACAAGCAATTTTGATGCCTCTTGTCTCATAAGTGAAGGTTCACATGGTCAGGTATGTGTATATTAAGGGTAATCGATAATATATGTCATTCTCTTATCCTGATGTTTAATGCATAGAGTGCAGGACTACAATAATATCATGGCTCCCACTCAACTCTAGAAGCCCAGGAATAAAATTAAAATTAATCATGTTACTGATCTGCATATTTAAGAGAATGTTTAAAGTGGAAGAACAAAATTTTATGCAAACATTGAGATTCCCATAGCTTTGTAAGAACATGAGTTTGTAAGAGAAGCATGTAAAATTTAGGTTTAATGCCTGAGGACATCTTATCTTGTTATATTAAATTGAAATATTTTCCTCCAATGGTGGCTATTTGCTTGAAGCTTTTGCAATGAAAATTAATCTTTCTGTGCCACCAATCTATGGCATAATCAGATGCAAAACTTCAAGTTTATAATCTGTTATTTAAGTGACTCATAAATGTGTAATGTACTTTAATTATTATGTCAGATATACAAAGGGGTGCTCTCTGACGGAACTCATATTGCCATAAGGAGCTTGAAAATGACAAAGAAAAATAGCCCTCCGACTTATATGCACCATATCGAGTTGGTTTCAAAACTCAGACATTCACACTTGGTTAGTGCTCTTGGACATTGCTTTGAGTGCAACCAGGATGATTCAAGTGTCACCAGTATATTTCTCATACTTGAGTTCATTCCAAACAGGACTTTAAGAGGCTGTATATCTGGTAATAAGTAATTTCCATTGGAAATTTCCTAGTTTTTTTTTTCCTAAAAAAAATCCTTTATGTGACTGTAGTTAGAGAAATTGTTCTCAGGCTTATTTCGTGTACAACAATTTGGAAGAGTCAGCTGTTTTTCATTCAAGTTCTTACCATTAGTTTCCTTATTTTTCACCTTTAAGGAAATATATAGTTCTTCTAATTTCTAGTTTCAACAGGATCTTCTGGAGAAAAGCTTTCTTGGAACCAAAGAATAGCAGCTGCAATTGGAGTGGTGAAAGGCATTCAGTTTTTGCACACAGGGATAGTGCCTGGGCTTTATTCAAACAATCTGAAGATAACAGATATTCTATTGGACAACAATCTTAATGTTAAAATCAGCAGTTATAATCTACCTCTGTTGGCAGAAAACAAAAAAATGGTAAACCAAAATAAGTTTGCTTATTTGTCGTGACTCAATTTTATATTGTCTCTAACTTTCTCAGGGTAAATGTTTACTTCCAAACTTTCAGGTGGGCACAGGAACTTATTCTCATGGAATAAAAGGAAAGGTACAAGCAAGGTAAAGCAACGTTAATTCCTTATATGACAATAGCACTTCATATAAGCTCTCATCAAATATATTTTATCATCTGAACTCTTGAAGTGTTACTAAGATATCAGTGTCTGTTTTATACCAAATCGAACATAACATCTCAGTTCAGTTCAGAGCCTTGGAAATTTTAGTTTCCTCTTTTCTCTGCCCTCTTGGCACTTGTATTAGTGTATGTGTTCATTCAGAATCATAATATTGCATAATGAACCAATTTTGATGGAGAAGGTACTCCATGTTGATGTTCAATTTATATTCTAAAAAAGCCATGATTATGTAGTTGTATAATTGTATTACATTTTCTCACCGGCAGTTACTTCAAATCATCGTTTCGGACAAATGCCTTAACCACACTAAGTTGTGATACATAGTTCAGTCTAAATCCTTATTATTGTTGGGACTTGGAGACAAAAAGCCTTTAAATAAAGTGCATTTTGTCCTCTAGCCCCTTGAGCTCAAACCAGTTAATTATTGCTTCGGTTCTTTTTGACATAGCATGAAGACAATGCCATCGTTGTCTTGTACTTGGGATCAATGTTGTACATTATTTCTGAGCCAGCAAATAATTTCCTTTTGCAGGATAGATGATGGGGACAAGAAAGATATCTATGATATTGGGGTAATCTTAATGGAAATCATACTTGGACGACCAATCACTTTCCACAATGATGTAGGAACAGGAAAAGATCTTGTGAGTATTTTCTTTCTTTCCTTCCTTTTGGTACATGTGAGTATTATTTTGTAATGTTAGCCTATGAATAGACTCCCAATTGGTAAAAATCAAGTTCAGACAATTTATGAGAAAAAATAAGTTATGAAACCCAATTTTGCTCTGCTTAGCTCATGATATTGTAAACTACCACCCAATTAAGATCATCCAGAGAAGAGATTAATCTCTGATGCATAAACTTATTCGACGGCACCATTGACCATTAAACAGAAAATGAAAGCATCCAATTTTAGCTATGTGCTTTGGTTTTATGCAGTTACAAGTGAGTGTAACAGCTGATGACATAGCTAGAAGGAACATTGTTGATCCAGCAGTCCATAAAGAGTGCTCAGACAGATCGTTGAAGACAATGATGGAGATATGTTTGAGGTGTCTCTCCAGTGAGCTAGCTGAAAGGCCTTCTGTGGAGGATGTTCTCTGGAATTTGCAGTTTGCAGCTCAGGTTCAGAATTCATGCAAAAGAGATTCTAATTATAACCGAGACTCGCCATTGTATTCCTCCCTGGAAGTATAATAACGGCCTCTAACCGGCATGAAATTCTAGGAACTAGTTGTGTATCCTCCAATGTACAAAGTTTAGTCTCATACAATTTAGATGAGCATCTTCATGACTATTACAGTTTTCATCTTTTGGAGCACTAAGAATACTATATCAAATTTGTTTGCAGATGTATTCATGTTAAAAGGTTGCTTTGATTCAAATAACTGAAGAATTCAATTCGTTTGCAAAAGAGTTTTATATCCAATTCTTGTATTTTGAAGTCAAGCCAAATATATATTAGAATTTGCTAGAATTTATTTTGTTTGACACATGAAAAGCATGCTTAATCCATAATTGACTAGAATATTATTTTAATGATTCACAAATGTAATTTGATTCTTATTTAATTTTCATTTTTTATTTTATTCTTAATAGATTTAATTTGATTTTATTAAGTTTTTTATCCACTTGTCTTTTAATTTTACTAATAAAATTGATTGTATTAACGGTGAAATTTGGTAAGATCCAAACTCCTGTCAACAGGAATAGTTCAGAGTACCTCAAACAGTATTCCGGTCGCAATACGGATTTTTGCTCATATAGAAAATAAAGAAAAGCAAGGGAAAAATGAGGAAAAGCAAACACATAAAAGGTTTTTAATGTGGTTCAGTAAAAATTGGGCAACACTGATCCCTATGTCCATAGTAGCTTTTATCTGGTGAAAATCCGACAGAGTTACAGTAGCTGTTCTCTCAACTCTACCTCCTTTACAGTGATATCCCTTCTCTCTTTTTATAGAAGTTGGAAGGCTACAAGTATAATTTTACAAGTTACAATTTTATTACATCAAATAATAAATGTTAAGATAGCCTAAATTACTGCAAAATGACTTCTACAAGTTACTTCTGGTAGTGGGTCCTACACGTTACTTTTTGCAAATGGGCGGTGCAGATTGTTTGAGGGTGGATGTGTTTCTAATTTAACCTTTGCGGACTTCTAACTGAGCGAGATGCATTGCATTCTACAAGTTCGAGCTCTAGCTTTGAGGATGTCGTTAGTTCGTGACCTCGAATTTACATTCGGCAAGCTCAAGCAGTTAGCGAGCTCTCGACCATATATGTCATGACTCGTTTCTTAACAAATTGGCACTTCTGCTGAGCAACCTTTGGCAAATTGGGTTTCTTCCCTCGAGGTCGCTCATTGGACTTACTTGTCACTGGGCCTTTGCCGACCCAATCTGTATCAAATCAGAAACTACTCATAATAGATTGTATAGAAGACCAAAGTCTAATGTGATGCCTTTCAATACTTATATAGCACATTTCATATTTTAACTTGCCATGTAAGTTTAATTTAAAAATAGGGATACATGATTACTATTTTAATTTTTTCTTTTTATCATTAATAAAATATTATTTTAATAAATATAGGCACTTAATCTTCTTATATAAATTATATTTAGTATTCATACACGTATTTGATAGCATCAAATTAGGATTTAGACTTTTAAATTATTACTTTAGTTAACAAGATGTCAGATAAATGGATAAAAAAAATTTAATTAAAAGAAATTAAATCTATCAAGGACTAAATTGAGAATAAAAGTTAAATAAGAGTGGCTAAATTGAAAAAATTTATATTTACGAAGGATCAAAATAGTATTTGTGTCCATAATTTTACTCTTATATTATCATTTTATTTAACGTAATATTATCAAAATCTATGCATTTTCTAACAAAATAATTTCTTTGTAAACCAATTAAAATAATTATTTTTGATATTATTTGGATGATTAGAATTTATTTATAAATAAAATAAAATCATCTCTTTCCAATAAATTGTAATAATTTCAGTTCAAATGAATTTAAATCCAGAAAAATCAGCTCCTACCAAAGCATTCAGTAAATTCAGTCAGTCCAAATAATCCATTTATCCCTATTTTTTTTTTTTTTACGTGTTGTTTGAAGCAAGGAAAATGAAGAGAAACGAAAAAAAAAGGAAATTATCTTTTCATTTTTTAAATCATAAACATATACTTCACACTATTCTCTCCCTTCCCTTCAATCCGAAGAATTGAAAATACAAAATTGAAAAGATGCGTTGACCTTCTGTGCATACTCAGAGAAATAGTAACTTTTTGTGAAAAGCTTTTATATTTAGGCAAAGATTATGTTATCTTGACCAAAAGTTTTGGTACCGGTGCCATGAGTACTTGGCAAAGGCTGAACCGTCGGATTTCAATGGCCAAAAAACTCTGGCTCAGATTGCCTGCTGGATGACCTACAAATCCCGTTGAAACTGTATTAGCTAGCATTATCTTTTAGACCCCAAAACAATTGAAAACATCAATCCCAACCCCATATCATTAGTGGGCTTGAGTTTTATTAGGCTTATATAAATATTGGGCTTTTTATGTACAAAGGATTCCAAGAATAAAAGTTTAATATGGCTGGTGTAAATATTGGTCCTTTAATGATATTAATTCACTGTAAAAGCCACTTCAAAATATTAGTTTAGAATCATTATTATTATTCTATATATTAATGATAATAATTCATCTATATCTGTGATTGTGAATTGCATTAGTGCCACCTATAAATATAGGTCCGATGATACACTTTCTAGCTTACATATGACCTATAAAACACAAAAAATGGAGAAGAAAAAAAAAAGTATTGAGGAGTTGTAATTTCACTTTTAACTCTTGATTTTTTTTTCTTTAGATTTTCATGTTTTAATGAAAGAAAAAAACACAGAGCTGTAAATATTTTATTTTAGTTATTTTAATTAGGTTGTATAAAAAGTTATTTTTTATTTTGAGGATAATGTAATAATTAAATAGTTGATTTATAAATTTTGCTTTTGATTTAATAAATAAATATTTAAGTAATATATGATTATATTGCTAATGAATATGTTTAATTGAGATAAAGTGTTTGACTTCAAAATTAAATGAGAAGTTAGTGTAATTTTTTAATACTTTAGATGAGATTGGTGTATTTTTCTCCTTATTTATTTATTTATTTTTGTCATCAACCTCTTTGGTTCAATGTTATGGACTTCTATTGCACAAAGTTCAACTATTTTTCCACTTCAGTCAGGTGGCCTAGACCGAAAAAAACAAAAAATAGGAGTCTATTTCTTAATTTTATTCCAAAGTTTTTAACCCATAATACCCCGTAATGGTCCGCCTACCAAGTGCTTATTTGTAACTATCGGTGCAGCTTATAACGCGTAAAACCCATTCTAACTTGTAACTTTTTTAAAATTTTATATTTTACAAATTCTGCATACGTATGGAGATATTAATATAAATATGTTACTACTTGGCCGTGACATTTTTCCAATTCACACACACAAACACATACCAGTTATGGTTGGATATGTCCTCAACTCAAAATATATGTATAGTTAAGTATTCTTGTCATTTTAGTTAAAAGATTTTACATTTTTCATAATTTTTTTATGGAAAGTTATAATTTTTATATAAATATGAGAAAATTCTTATGAGAAAGTTTTGTTGCAACATTGAATAAAGAAGTTATAATTTTGTGTACTTATTATATGTAAAATTCATCTATATTTATAATCTTTTAAAAAAAATAAAATTTTATATAAAACTGATAACTTTTATGTTATATATATATATATATATATATATATACAGAACTTCAATGCAAAAAGCCAAAGCTTGTCTAGTTTTGTTGCTGGATAGGATTGAGTTTCTCACCCTACCTTTCGAAATTTCACATGCAGAAACTCAGCTTCTTGCTTAATCAACCTTTTTTTTCCTTAAAAAAAAATTTGAGTTTAAATTTGATCTATTATTAGTATAAGTATAAAACATTTTATACTATTAGTGAATGAAAAGATTACACATCATTAAAAAAAGAGCAATTAAGAGTTTTTACTAATAATAAAAAAATTATAACAGTATTTTAATAATATAGCAACACATGAATAGATGATAGTATAAAATTAATTTACATTGACAATAAATTAAGGGGCCATTTGGGTAAGGAACTTTAAAGAGTTGGCAATGGAATTAAAAAACTAATTCCCTTACTACACATGGGCATTTGATTCAATCTGTGGAAAAGAAAAGGGAATGGAATCAAATAAAGAGGAGTAAGGTAATAGTAACAGTTACTTTTTGATTTGTTTACTTTAGTTAAGAAATGGAATCACACTATTTATGATTCCCTTTTATTACTATTTGGCTAGATGGTGATCAAAAGCAATAGGCAGCGGTCAACAGTGAAAAGTGGTGGTAGACGATGATCAATGACGATAGGTGGTGGTGGGTGATGGTTAATAATGGTAAATGATGATGGTTGGTGGTTAAGGGTGATAGATGGCGATAGGCGATAGTCAACAGTGGTAGGTGATAGTTGATGGTGGTCAACAGCAGTAAGTAGCAGTATATGGTCAACAATAGTAAATAATAATGATATGGTCATGATAGTAGTAGTGGTGGGTGATGCTTAATGGTGAAAGATGGTGGTAGGTAGTGGTCAGCGATTATAGGTAATGGCCAATATTGGTAGTGGTGTTGAGTGATTATAAATGATAAATGGTGGTGGTGGATAGTGGTTAATAGTGGTAGTAGTGTTGGGTAGTAATCAATGATAGAAGTGTTAGTCTGGATGGGTGCCCTAGACCAATTTGATTGAGTTCTATTGCATCCACGACTATACATTCTGTGGATTTGGATATCAA
>JANHAO010013076.1:0-16046 GCA_026873985.1 Saraca asoca | reverse complement strand
AGTTATATCCAACAAGAATATTTTAAAATTAATCTAAACGCACTTAAAATAAAATCAGTTCAATAACAATATTTATATATTAAATATCATTAAGAATGATAAATGTTAAATATTTTGGTACGTATGCTAATTTATTTTTAGTGTAAACTAACAATTAATTCCTTTCAATTAATGGTATTTTAAAATTTTATATTTATCTTTTCTTAACATACAAGTGAAATAAATAACTATTTTAATCATTCTGAGGGTTCGGATAATATACAGAAAACAATAGGTTCAAAATTTCCTGAAAAAATGTTAATCCTTACACGGATTTTATTTTCTTTCTTAAATTCATCTTAATTGAAACAAAACTCATGGTCTTCTTAGCCTAATTTGCAAAATAAAAAATAAAAAAAATAGTTACGTACATATAAATATTAGGTCAAACATTTTAAAATAATTTTTAAATACTATACTAACTGATTTTGAATTATTAATAAAAAGATTTATAAAAACTTATTTATTTTTCTATACACATTAAATAATTAAGGATTTAATATAATATATTAAATATATATATAGGAATTTATAATTTACAAATCAAACTATTCACGTTATATGAAAAATACTTACCTACGGATAGTGTAATAATTTTTAATATAGTACATCCAAATGTATATAAAACCTTGTTATGCTATATGAATTGTAATCTTGGGCTTGGGAGACACAAAATCGTTGGGGTTGACAATGAGTCAAATTGAGCTAAGTTAATTTGAGTTCAGATTTAGCTGGCTCAAAATTTTTCTAACATATGATTCACCTCAAACTCAATTCAAATAAACTTTTTCAGCTTAGGTTTGATTGGAACTAAGCTTAGGAATAGTTTTGTTTAACTTAATAAGATCAAATTAATTATAATAATAGAGCATTTTATGATAATTGTTGTGGGTATTTTCTAGAACCATGTAAATAGACTGACAAAAGTCCAACAAGTAAGTGCAGATGAAAGAAGCCTAGCTCGCTCGAAGACTGAGGTCACTGAATAGAGGTACCAGAATACCATGCACGAACTCGAAGCGTAGAGTAAGGCCAAGGCAGCGGCTCCAGCTCGCCAAGAACTTCAGCTTACTGATCAAGGATGTGCCACCTTGACTATCTTCTAGAAACTCACTTTGACTAAGCCTGAGAATGGGACTAGCTTGCATAACCAACTTGCATAGCCAGACTTGCAAATGTCACGTCAATTTGACAAGACCCCACATGTGATTATTTTATTATTCTTTTCTCTTTTGGATTACAACTGTAACACTCTTATAACTATAAATAGGAGTTAAGAAGATTATAGAGGAGGGAGACTTAGATTGAGAAAGTCACTTTTAGATAGAGAATCAACTTATCTGATTTCTGTAAGCATACTGTTCTTTGTAGACATATTTCTAGAAATAATACTACCGTGGACATAAGGATCGAATAACCAACTTTGGCTGAATCACATTAAAAATCCTCTTTGCCTATACTGTTCTTCCTCTTTCTTTCTCTCCTTTTTTTCCATATGACCATATTACAATTTGAGCTTTCAAGAACATTCAGTTGGCTATTGAATCTTGGAGTGAACTAAATTCACACATCAACATTTTGGTGCTAGAAAGAGGGCCTCACCTATATTCTGGTAGATTTTTCATTCAACCATGATGACTAGAGGAAGAATCATCAAGAATCCAAATGTTCTAATTAGCCAATTGGATGGTTATATGGAACAGGAGCAGGAACCAATACTCCCTACAGCAGATATATCCGCTGCTCCCACAGACATCATCGTTGACTTACCCCCTCATCGCACCACCAACCTACTGTTATTACCCCAAAAACAAACGAAATGCAAATATGGCACCAACATCAGAAAGCATTAGAGAATCTGATGAAAGAACTGGCTGAGGCGATTAAAGTGCTGACACAAGCACAAGCTCAGGGCAAGCAAAGGCAGTTTGAGGTTGTTGTGCCTAAGGGAATACCCCAACAACAACATCAACGAGTTGATACAACTTGCTGTTTTGACTTACTAGCAAGATCAAAGGTCCATCGAGCTTGTAAAGATAACGACAGTCAATGACATGGGAGCTTGCATCGAGTTGAAAGCTCAACTAGGACTAATAAGAGACACACCTTAGATCGTTACTCCCACAATCAAGGAAATAAGAGGAGCCAGCAATCTCGTAACCATCGATCTGAAACTCAAAGCCAAATGATGGAACAATTGCTTCTGAGGGTAAAACAGTTAGAAGAACACCCTCATACTCGGGATAGCCAACATCACCTCAACGGGAGGTCACCATTCACCAGAAAGGTCAACATGGAGCCTCTTCCTCGTAAGCTTAAAATCCCCGTGATCTCACTATACAATGGGGATAGTGATCTTTATAGCCACCTAGATACATTTAACGTTCTGATGGATCTCCAAACTACTAATTCACTGGTCAAGTGTCGTGTCTACCTAGCTACACTAGGAGATTTACCACGGACCTGATTCAGGAATCTCCCAGCTCATAGCATTGGCAGTTAGGAAGAGTGCCAAAAGAAATTAATCAACCAATTTAAAGCATTTAGGAAGCAACTTACACCACCCTGCCATCTCACAATGGTCTTTCAATGGAGGGATGAGTTGTTAAAAGACTACATCATCTGGTTTAGACATGAAGCCAACAATGTAGAGAGCCCCTCTAATGAAAGTATCCTAACAGTGATCTTACCAGGACTCTACAAGGACGAAAAGCTATTTAAAAGCATATACAAGTCTTTAGTAAGAGACCTGGGTGAGTTTTATAAATGAGCTGCCAAATAGATCAGGTGGAAAGAGGTTTTTGGCTTAAAGAAATCTAATCGTAAGGATAAGGCAAGTAGCTCCGGTTAGTAGAGCAATGACGAAAATACCTAAGATAGCTCCGATAGCTAACCTGCAAAGAAAGCCAAGACTGCGCAATCTCAGTATCAAGGTTACCATAACAACTATAGCATCCTATCGGACACCCTAGACAGAATATTTGTAATGGAAAAGAATAGGCAAAACTTCAGGAAGCCCGATTCCATAACAGTTCCCTGTAGGTTATGAAGCAAGGATAAGTTTTGTACCTATCATAATGAGGTTGGACATAATGCTTCAGATTACCAAGCACTCAAAGATGCAATTGAGGACTTGATCCATAGAGGTTGCTTAAGGAACTATGTGGTGCAACCTATAGGATAACGACCTCAGTAACTATAATGGGATCCTAAATAAGGGCAAATGTCTACTTTATGTTTGTGATTTTGTAATATTAATTGGAAGATAATAAAGATCTTTTTCCTTAAAATTTTCATAACTCTCTGATGAATAAGATCTCAGCAAAATATTAAAAGAAGGGGTCTAATATGAAAAGGCCCATACATCATGAAGAAAGACTTTAAAAAACAAAGCTTATCACTCAGAAAAAATAAAGGCAACTGAAAACCCTCAAGTTCAAAATTCTGGGCATTAACTCACCTTACTAATTTAGTAGTGAGCCTGCTCCAATGCTCAAAAAGAGAGCTCACCTGTCTGATCTCAGATGGTGAATCTGCAAAGCCAAAGAAATCTTGGTTTTGTAATTGGCACAACACTAATGTGACCTACTCTTTGGCATTGCATTAGTGTGACTTAACATTACCGCATTAGTGCGACCTGCTTCCTGGCACTACCCTAATGCGACCTATTACTTACGTATGTATACAATGAACTTTCTTAGACATCGTATATATGCAACTAACTACTCATGCATATGACCAACTTTCTCAAGCACCATATGCATGCAACTTACTATTTGGCATCCATATGACCAACTTTCTTAGGCACCGTATGTATACAATCTATTGCCAGTTAGGAACCCAAGCCAATTGAGGCATTATGGCACTCACATCTATAATTCTATTGCCAACTGAGACTCTGGTCTAGTTGAGGCACTATGGCATTGAAATCCATAGAACTTATTGCCAACTGAGACTCCAGCCCAATTAAGGTGCTATGGCGCTCAAATCCATATATGAATTGCCATCTATGACTTAAAGTGAACTAAGGCATGGAGGTGTTAAAATAAACTCGATTGCTTGCCAAGGCACATTCTAGTGACCTGCTTAAGCGATAAAGAACTACTAGTAGAATCACATTCATAGAACCCACCTGAGCAGCAAGATTGTTAGTAGAGGCACATTCATAGGCACATTCATACTGCCTTGCCTAAGCAATAAGATTGCTAGTAGGAGTGTAGCTATGTGACCTACCACATTAAGGCACAACTCTCATACAACCTATCTCATTAAGGCGCAACTTTCATGCGACCTGATATCTAAGGCATAACATTTATGTGATTTACTATTCTAAGGCGTAACTCTTATGAGACCTACTCATGCTAGCTGAGGCACAACTCTCGTATGACCTACCTAGGCACTCTAACTCATTACCAACTGAGACATTCCAGTGCTCAAATTTATCGTTGATAGAAAAGCATTAATATAACTGATTGGTCATTCAACTACTATTTTATTTAGCTACAATTTGTAGGAATTTATTCATGTAAACCTACATGCTATACAAAGCATCCAACATAACATATGAGAATTATGAAAAAGTTTTGTTATAGACAATTTTCGGGACTAAGTGAAATGGGCCAGCAAAGGCCCAACGAAGCAGACCAAGACAAGAAAGAAGGCCCAATTTGAAGCGAGGTCATAGAAGCCTGCCAACAGGTTGCCTAATACGAGCTTGAAGCCCCCACTAATTTAAGGTCACAGCGAGCTCCCCCCAAGATAATTGGATATAACTAATGTCTGCTTGACAATCTGAAATACACTTTAACTAACAAATCAGCCTCCAAAAATTAACAATGATTTGCCCTACATTTATTATCTAATGCCTAACATTTATTACCTGATGCAGCAGTAATCATAGTTTTACAATGTTAAATTATAACTTGTAACCTTCCTCGTTCCTATAAATAGGAGGGGAGACCATTGTAATGAAGTGTAAGAAAATTACATGTAGAAACCCTGCCAAAATAGAGTGAAAGCTATGAGCATTGTAACTATGAGAAACTAAATAATGAAACAACTGCAAATAGTGAATACAATCACCATGGACGTAGAGGCCAAATTGATTTTAGTCGAACCACAGTAAAAACTCTGTGTGTTTGTCTTGTTCATCTTCTTCTTGTCCTTTCCATTTCTCCAAATTTCTACATTTTTAAAGTAGTTTGGGTTTCAGAACCTTCGATTGATCGATTACCAAAATCGATCGTCAACATTTTGGCACGCCTAGTGGGATGAGATTTCTTTCCTGTCAAAACACCAACCAAATGTGATGGCAAGAGGAAGAACAACTAAGAGTTCTAATGCTGCCACTAAGTAACTAGGCAGTCGTGAAAGGCAACAACAAAACATGTTGGGAGATGGAAACCCATTCCTAACAAGTGCTTATGCCATCCTCTCGAAGACTGATGGAGTGCAAGCATTGTATTAATGCCGGGAGGTGCTTAAGAATATCGTTAGGAGATTTGTTGATGCAATTATAGCATTAACCTAGGTGCACACCCACGTGGTCTAAAAATAAGCTGAAGCTGCACTAGTCGGGAGAATAGACCGAGGACCACAGAAAAAAGTGCTAGTTCAAGGAGAAAATCAAGCTAGGGAAAGACCTCGACGAGCAAACCTAGTCTGCTCTTTCAGCTCGTGATTCGAATCATAGGATCATCAAGATCATGAGCATGATATAAATTGACAATCGGAGAGCTTGCATTACACTAAGGGCTCAAATGCAAGTCGTGCTAGTACCAGGGTCGATAATCTGAAATGCAAGATTCAGTTATGGAAGAATTATTACAGAGGGTGCAAAAGTTGGAAAAGCGCCCCTCAACTTAAGACCAGTTAGTTCACTATAAGGAGAATACCTCGTTTTCCAAGGAAATTGAGATAGAACCCCTCCCTCACCAATTCAAAGTCCCTGCCATCCTATCATATGAGAGGAAAAGTGATCCTTATGACCACCTGAATACCTTTAATATCTAGATGGACCTCCAAACAAGTAACCCCTTGGTCAAATGTCATGTCTTTCTAGCTACACTTGGAGATGTACCCTGGGTATGGTTTAAGAACCTTCTAGCTTGTAGCATTAGTAGTTAGGAGGAATGCCAAAAATGATTTATTGACCAATACAAAGCTCTAAGGAGGCAGCTCGCGCTATCCTGTCACCTTGCGATGATTTTTCAATTGAAGGATAAGTCACTGAAGGACTATATTATAAGATTCCATAGTGAGGTGAACAATGTACAAAGCCCCTCCAATGATAGCATCTTAACAATGATCTCAGCGGGACTCCGTAAAGACAAAAAGTTATATGAAAGTATATACAAGTCCCTAGTGAGAGATCTAGGAGAATTCTACGAGTGAGCTATAAAGGAGGCCAAATGGGAGGAGACTTTTAGTTCAAAGGAGCTCAAATAAAGGAACGAGGCGAGTAGCTCCGCCAACAATCAGAATAAGAGAGGGAGTAGCGGCAGAAAAGGCAAGATGGCTCAAGATGATGGCACCGGAGTCCAATCGGCCAAGAAGGTCAGAAGGGAATGACTTAAGCCCCAGGGTCACCATGATAATTATAATGTCCTTTCTGACAACCCTAAGAGGATATACGCCACTGAGAAGTATAGGGAAGATTTTGGGCACCCTAGACCCCTAAAGACTCCACACAAGTACAAAGATGCTGGCATATTCTGTGCCTACCATAATGACATCAGGCATAGCACCTTTAAACACTGGTCGCTTAAGGATGCGATTGAAGATCTAATCAGAAGAGGCCGCTTGAAAGACTATATAATCTAACCTGTAGGGCAGTAACCTCAACACTCCCAACAATCAACACAGCCATCCCAACTAGCTGAATAAGAGCAAATAGTCATGGTCAGAACTATCTATACTATCCATGGTGGGCTGCATATTATAGGCACCTCACATGGATCACACAAGTGTTACGTACGAAGTACGAGCTATATCTTGTCCATGAGCTGTGAATTAGAAAGGCTTGTCAAGAGAGCTAGAACCATCTCTAAATGCATCACTTTTGTTGATGATGATGCACAGTGAATCCAATCACCCCATAATGATACCCTTGTCATACGCACTAAGATTAGCAATACTGAAGTGCAGAGGATTATGCTGGACACCGATAGCTCGATCAATATTATGTATAAAAAAATGCTTTGAGCAAATGGAATTAAGCGAAAGCCACCTGAAACCTTAGCCTAAAGCCCTCTTTGGCTTCACAAGAGAAGCAATATTTTCAATAGGACAAATCAAACTCCCTATCACTTTGGAGGACAAAGATTGTCAAGCCACTACCCTAGCTGATTTCTTGATCGTTGACCGCCCCTTGGCGTATAATAGTGTTAGGACGGTCAGTAATGAATGACCTGGACATGGTCATGTGAACAAAATATTGACGATTTGGTTCCCAACCCCCAACAGAGTTAGGTACATATGAAGCAAACAATATACTGCCTGGTGACACTTCGAGGATGCAGTTAAGATCAAGGAAAAAGAGAAGAGAGTTGACATGGTTTCTAGCAGGGAACCCTAAGCACCAAGCATAACAAGAGTCAATCATGACCTTGACCCTTGTGACCTGAATGTAGATAGGGAAATCAAGCCCATAGAAGAGCTTAAGGAAGTGTAGGTCAGTGAGGTAGATAGTGAGAGGTGCCTTAGGCTAGGGAAGACCTTATCCCCTTCCCTCCGATGTGAAAGTTCAGCTGGCCAATTTTGTCAAGGCAAACTTGGATGTTTTTGCGTGGAATCACAAGGATATGGTGGGATTGATCCCAAGATTATATCATATAAGCTAAATATAGATCCCCTCCATAAACTAGTTTGTCAAAAAAGGAGGCCACTAACCACTGAATGGTTTATTACTCTCAAAGAAAAGGTAGACAAGCTTTTGGCAAACAAGTTCATTCAAGAGGCTCACTACCTGACTTGGGTAGCTAATCTCATTTTAGTAAAGAAGAAAAATGGGAAGTGGAGAACGTGCATATATTTCACTGACCTTAACAAAGCCTACCCAAAGGACAGCCTTCCCTTACCCAGAATTGACTAGCTCATTGACACAACAGTGGGACACCAGCTTCTTAGCTTTATAGATGCTTATCCGGGGTACAACTAGATGCCCATAGAGCCCCTAGATGAGAAGCACACCTCGTTCATCATGGATCGTGGACTTTATTGCTATAAGGTGATACCTTTTGGGCTAAAGAACATAGGAGTGACATACCAGCAGCTGGTCAATATAATGTTCCAAGAACAAATTAGGAAGACTGTAGAGGTCTACATGGATGACATGCTCATGAAATTCAAGCAGGTCATGAAACACATGAAAGACTTGGATGAAATGTTCAAGATTTTGAGAAAATGTCAGATGAAATTAAATCTTCATAAGTGCGCATTTGGAGCGGCCTCTAGAAAGTTTCTCAGGTTTCTAGTTAACAGTAGAGGAATTGAAGTAAACCCAAAAAAAATCAAAGTATTTATCAATATTAGATCCCCAACCGGGGTCAAGGACATATAAAGTTTAACTAGTCAGGTCGCGACACTTAGCATATTCATTTCTAAAGCAACAGATAGATGCTTGCATTTTTTGATATTCTAAGGAAGGCTAAATGGTTTAAATGGATTGAGGAATGCGAGGCTACATTCTGGCACCTAAAAGAATATATAGGCCAAGCTCAGTTGTTATCAAAGCAGTAGGAAGGTGAAAAACTTATTCTTTACCTAGGAGTCTCCCAACATGCCATAAGCGTATAGCTCTTGTCCAAGAAGAAAATGGAGCCCAACTCTCAATTTATTATGTGAGCAAAAGGCTGATGAACGTAGAGGAGAATTACACACCTATGGAGAAGCTTGCTTATTGTCTTGTGGTTGCCTCTAGGAAATTGTGGCCTTACTTCTAGGCATATACCATCAAGGTGCTCACTTAGTACCTGTAAAAGCAAACTCTACAAAAGACTAATGCCTCAGGTCACTTGCTTAAGTGGGCCATTGAGCTAGCCCAATTTGACATCCAGTATAAACTAAGGTTAACAATCAATGGGCAAGCCTTAGCAGACTTTATAGCAGAGTTTATAGGACCAGCAGTGAAGGAAGCTGAAACTCAAGAAAGCCCATAGTGGGAGCTCTATATGGACGGGTCCTCTTGCAAGAAAAAAAGGGGCAAGAATATTGTTGTTATAGGCATTTTCTGGTACCATATAAAATAGGCTGGCAAAAGCCCAAGTCCAGCTGGAAGGGTCTAAGTCATTTAAGTCACTAAAGACCTCACCTGCAAGCACCACCTCGCTATAGCAACTAGCTCCAAGTTGCTTAGGTCACAACCCTAAACTAGCTCCAAGTTGCTCAGGTCGCAGCCCTCAGCTAGCTCCAGGTCGCTCATGTCACAGTCCTCGGCTAGCTCCTAGACTTAGCTTCAAAAGAGAGCTCTAACACTTCCCCAATCAATATCATCCTACAAGGTTAATCTGTAAAAAGTAATCCAAGGGGCCCACCCGTAAAAAGTAACCTACAGAAGTCGACTTGCAAGATCCTAAAATGTCTTTTACATTTATTATGTAATGTAATATATTTATAATTTATTAAATTATATTTGTACCCCTTACTTTTATAAATAAGGGGATAGGTCATTGTATTAAAGAGAAACCCCCGGGAATGTATGCTGAAACTCTGTCAAAATATGGAAGTCATGAATAAATACTTATATCCTGTACTTTCATTGATAAATAAAATCAATCATGGACGTAGGGTCTGGTGCCGCCCAGATTTGGCCAAACCACGTTAAAAAATCTTGTGTTCCCATTGTTCTTCTTCTTCTTGCTATCTACTCCTATTTACTCCATTTTCAGCTAACTTACAGCTTGAGATAACAAGAACTGTACTGTTGATCGAATTTTGGTGTCAATATTTTGGTGCTAGAGGAAAGGCCTCATCTACACTGGTTGATCTTCCGTTCAACCATGATAACCAAAGGAAAAACCATCACCATAGGAAGATGTAATAACAGCATTCAAATAACATTGATCATTTAGCTTCCAATGGCTTAAATCTGAAATGGCATCTATAGAGACTCTTGGAACTCTCTTGTTTTTATGTTGTACTCCACTCCTGCATACCTTCGTTTCTTGAGGCTAAAACGTTGGTGTCCCTTGTCCATCACCATCAGCCGCTGCATTAAAGCTCCATTTTTTACAAATGGTGACAGCAAGCCGATGCTAAGACTCGTAACCCGTGACCATGGAATGGGCTACAGGTCTGGGATGGCCAAGAGAGAGAGTCCTTTATGGAGCTTCCCCCATCACTTTCACTCTCTGGCTGAGCCCAAACGCAGGCAGCACCACCTTCCGTAGTTGCAAAAGTTGCTACGATCATAGTTCTTCAAGGTCTTGAGTCCATGGGGGGCTTCTTCTCGGCATTAACCTATTTCTGGACATGTGAACACATCTTGGTCATACAACGACTCAGTGTCACCATGTAGCAAGTCAATTTGAAGACAAACCTGTGCAGCATCATTCAGACTTTGGCTTCAGATGTGAACATGGTGCTGAGTGCATTAGCCATGCAGTAACTTGGAGCTCGTGGCTACGTAGCAATTCATGCAATGGCAAACTCAAAGCAGCAGCCCACAGAGCTTCATCAGCACCACATACATAGTCGGTGATAAAGCCGTTCTATGTGGAAGAGCCCCCGTGATCATTAAGTGATGAATCGGGCAAGATGGCATCACGAGCTCATTGACCTTACATCAAAATTGAGTTGATGACGAGCGTGCACGACCATGCCATCTGGGTTTGGCATTGTGTTCACGCGTAATAGTTTGACAGCTCACATAATGACAAGCTCTCAACCATAAGCTCTATTTTTACAGCCATGCAGTGACTTGCGACAATGGCAAGTTTGCAATAGCCTGGAGCAAGCCCAGGCTTAGTACATGATAAGCCCGTACAATCATGTAGCACTTGTGTTCGGCATTGAAGCTCGTAATAGGTGTGCAGCAGTTGAATCCAATGATGGGTTCTCGCATAACGGCCATGTAACGAGACGATGCAATAAGATGATAACACTCAGACAAGGGTCAAGTATTCTCAGTTTACTGACAAGCCCACCACC
Organism: Saraca asoca; assembly: GCA_026873985.1. Classification (NCBI taxonomy): domain Eukaryota; kingdom Viridiplantae; phylum Streptophyta; class Magnoliopsida; order Fabales; family Fabaceae; genus Saraca; species Saraca asoca. The sequence goes on along the minus strand of JANHAO010013076.1, from coordinate 4,859 downwards.
TGGAGTGTCTTGGCTCAGCAAAGAGCACGCAACAATTATTATGACCTGGTTTGTGATGAACTCACACCGTCATGTAGTGACCTGAGTTCATGACAAGTTCACGCCAGTTATGTAATATCTCGGAATAACAACAATCTCACGTAGCGGCCATATAGTGGAGCCTGATTCTAAGGCATGTTCACGCTATTGAATAAAGTATCGAAAATGATACAAGAGACTAACCACAGTAGCGTGACGTTAAGTCCGCAAGTACAAACTCAATAAGTAGAGCTCATACTTGGGCCATGCATTGATGACCCAACATTAAGTTCACAAATGCAAGATTAACTATAGTTGTAGCAGCATTGCTCTGATGTGAGCATAACGACTAGCTCCCATACCCAATGAGATGACTTGGTCACGAGCTCATGTGGTGGTCATGTGCAAAGACTAGGTTGGTGACAAACTCAATTAGCAGGACATTAACAAGGCTTACCATGATAGTCATGCAATAAAGTTATGCTTAAACGTAAGTTCACACCATCCGCTTAATAAGTGATGGCGGCATCATTTTGAGCCAAAAGGTCTATCACCTCACAAGTGATCTTACATATGATAGTTGTACAATCGCACTAACTATTGTGCCATAATGAAGTGTATCAACTGCTACGAGCCAAGGTCGAACACCACAGTTGACAGCCACTTTGTTCAGACTAAGCAACTTAGAGGTCTGGCTTAGTGAATAGCCTTATTCAAGGCTGGTCAAAATTGATCACCACATAACTCAAGTGCTCCTAAAGCCGAATGGGCTCGGATAGTTCAGAGACTAGAGTTGTACTTTAACAATTGAACCTTGATCTTCAAAGCAAAAACAATACACAAAAAGAGAAATTAAGTGTGATTGCACAGAACTCGTGTGCAAACAATATCATCCAAGGTGTGCAATAGTGCAGAATCCTTATAGATAGATCTTATGTCCAAGTAATGTGCTAGCCATGCACAGAATTCTTGTGTGAGCCAGGGGCCAAATAATCATCTCGCATCCAAGTAATACGTTAGCCATATGTAGAATTCTTGCTTGAGCCACGTCCAAGTAATATGCTAGCCCTACACAGAATTCTTGTGCAGAATGACCTTACGTCCAAGTAATGCGTTGATCAGACGTAGAATTCTTGTGTAGGTCGATGGGCCAAATAATCATTTCGTGTCCAAGTAATGCATTAGCCACACGTAGAATTCTTGCATGAGTCATATCTAAGTAATGTGCTAGCCCCGCATAGAATTCTTGCACGGAACGACCTTGCATCCAAGTAATGCGTTGATCAGACGTAGAATTCTTGTGCAGGTCAGGGGGCCAAATAATCATCTCACGTCCAAGTAATGTGTTAACCACATGTAGAATTCTTACGTGAGCCGTGTCCAAGCAATGTGCCAACCCTGCACAAAATTTTTGCATGGAATGACCTCACGTCCAAGTAATGTGTTAGCAACATGCAGAATTCTTGTGTGAGTCGGCATGGTCGATTAACAATACGACACATATCCTTTAAATGGAAATTTATTGATTAAAGCTGATTAGCTTAAATTTCTTATGACAAGGGCTAATTATCCCGTTATATACTTCACATAACAATTGTTGAATTTTGATTTTGCAGGGGTAAAACATGTTGAAGATGGTGACTAATTAAACTGGCTATACAGCAGGCACAGAGCATAGGATTGGTGTAGGCCCCTCAAACCACAAGAAGCTCCCTCATAGGAAAAATAATTGGTGACACACTCTCAAAATTGAAAATTTCTCCAGCTACCAGCAGTTGCAAATAGGCTTATGACGACGCCAACCCCAAAGGGGGCATAAAAGCACTACATGTCTTCCCAATTTTCAAAACAAAACTTAGCTGGCTATGGTATTTCCATTACTTTCATAACCAGCCAGAGCTCCTTCAGCATCACATCCATTGCTGGCAATAAAGCTCCTCTACATGGAACAACATGACTTTGAACGTGCCCCCGTGGATCTTAAGTGACTGCTCAAAACTGGGTTCTTTCAAAGGAGCCTTTGCAACCAAATCATGCAGACTATTGACAGTTGAACCATGTAACAACTCAGCCCCAACAACGAGCCAGCATAATAGTAGTGCAGCAGCTTACATGATGATAAGTTCAGTTACACAGCAACGAACTCGCCACCATAAGTCCCTCCATGCAACAAGATGGCCCTAGCCATATGATAATGCTTTTGAAGTCAAACTCACAAACTACACAGCTTTAAGGTCTAATCTCGAGTTCGTTGATCATTCGAGGGAGCTAGTTTGTCTGCGTGCTCACACTATCCTAAAAGGGCGATCCGCCAATAAGTTCACTTTGGCTCGCAATGGAACTGGCTTTAGTATCCCTCATGCATAAGGATTAGTTCTTGAAAGCTATTCCTAAGCTTTCTTCACTTTATTTTCGCTTGAGTGGCTGGCAAATGCTCAGCCCTCTTGGACTGACTAATGCTGGGCTAGACCAAAGAAGTAGGCCAACAAAATGTAGGCTTTCTAAACTTCTCTTGAGAAGCTGTGGGTGCGGCAATTGATAACACAATATTTAATGTATTTATTTATCCTCATACTTAGCATTTTAAGGGCCAAAATGATTTACTTCCAGCTATGTTAGTTTGTATTTGTGAATTTGTGTCAATTGGCATCATTTGGAAAATTCTGCTTAATTGCCCATTTTTGAGTAGTTTCTGTAATTTGGCCATATCTTGAGCTACAATTGTCCAATTGATGTTATTTTTGTATTTTAGGAAATTTAAGAGATAGATCTACAACTTTCATGAAGATCTCCAAGGATGAATCACATGATTGGTTATTTGAATTTTGAGTTGAATCCAACACCAGAATTCTGCCAGAAAACTATCTCGAGTAGCTGACCTCCATGCATTCAATAGACCATAACTTAAGCTATAGAGGTCCAATTGAGATGAAACAAAGCCCAAATGGAATCTAACATATAATGATACATTTCATATGGCGAATTCTAGAGCTGAAGAGATCAAATTGGGCATGAAAAATGGGCTGTAACAGAGAGGTAGAGTTGCTACAAAATGAGCTCTGTAGAATTGGACTTTTAAGGCCCCAATTGACATGGATCTTAAGCCCATTGCACCATCACTTACTCCAATTCACACTTAGCCAGCTGAAGTACTGTAAGTCAGAAGATAACCAGCAAAAGCAGCCTACCAAAAACATGTAGAAAGCAAAAAGGAACAGCATACTACACAGCTTTCATGATTTCCTATGTAATAGACTATTTTTCTCTTTCTTGGGCAGTTTTTGCTAAAAAAAGTGAGAGGGCTAAAGAGAGTATTGTATTATGACATATTGTAGCATTTGGTTTCTAGATTTCCTCTACAATTTTCATGCCTCCAGATCATGGAAGGCTAAATAACCTGTAATCAATCCAAAAGGACTGCAAACTTGAAGATTAATACTAAGGTTTTGTTTCTCCGTTCTACATTCAATCTATTGGTCATTTCTCTTCCTTTCTTCTTTTTTTTTGTTGTAATGTTTGAATTGAATGGATCTATTTAGTTTAGATATTAATATGATTATTGAGATCTTGATAATTACTTGTAGAAGAGGGTAGGAAAATCAAACAATGCATTGAGATTTTGATGGTTTGTTTGTTGGCTGACTTATCAATCATTTCAAGGATTCTTGTTGTGATTTTAGGCCATAGAATATGATCAATAATTGAATGAATACTTAGTGATCAATGATGGGTTAATCTCAAGTTTAATGACTCCTTTGGACTAGTTCTTACTTACATTCTTTTACAACTTCTGTTTTATTTTTTCTTGTCATTTTAGTTGTTGCAACCAACCCCCCTTTATTTACCTCTTAATTTGATTGTTAATATTAGAAGATCCAAGCGCTCAACCTGGGCTGCCTTATACTACAAGTAGAATAGGGTAATCCAGTTTACAAATTACTAATTTGACTGGTCTCGATATCCTATCAAATTTTGGCGTCGTTATCGGGGATCTTTCTAATCTTATCAATCCTATTAGGAGTGTTTTTATATACTAATCATTTACTACCACTTGTTCTGTAATTGTTCTTGTCATTTGCCTTGTTTTTCATTTACTGTTGCATTGGTCTGTGCACTATTCATCTCAAGTCACTATCTCTAATTGAGCTAAAACTTGGTGTCATGTAGTAGAGACCAAGTTGATCAAGGCTCACAAGCTTTGCTTGTGAAGTCCCACTTATTTTGGCCAAATTCCTTCATTTAGACTACTTTTTTAATTTTTTAAGATTTTTTATTTAATTTTTAGGGTCCCTATATGTGTAGGTTTCATGCTGTGATAGTTCCATGATTTTTAAACATGTGTAGATATGTTAATTAGAATTATTTTGAGTGATTTTGAGCCTTTGGTGTTTTGTTGTAGTGTTTTCAGCCTTTTGTCACTAGTTGAGCCAATTTTAGTAGTGTTTGTGTAGTGTGTGTTTATGTAGTGCATGCTTACTAGATCTTCTAGTTTTCATAGTCTTTTTGAGTTAGATCCTGAAATAGAAAGAACCCTAAAATCAATTAAGAAGACTAGGAGAAGCCTAGTGGATCGATTTGATAGTTCTAGTTCTGCTTCTTACCCTACAAATGTGGCTAATGAAGTAAATGACAGAACATTGAAGGAGTTGGCTGCTCCTGACCTAGCACATCAGCCTCTGTGTATTCAATATCCTAATTTAGATGCTGACTTTGAGCTTAAATTTGGTCTCATACATTTGTTGCCCAAGTTTCATGATCTTGTAGGTGAAGATCCTCATAAGCATCTCAAGGAGTTCCATGTGGTATGCTCTACCATGAAGCCACAAACTATCCAGGAAGAG
>JANHAO010013075.1:0-16052 GCA_026873985.1 Saraca asoca | reverse complement strand
CTTTTCACCACCCTGAAACACAATTAACAAACTACAGCAGTATCTAGAACTAAACTAACAAACTAAGGGAAAAGATAGGCAAAAATTACAAGTTAATGACTAATTAAGAGATAAAACCAGGTATTTTTATAGGTACATTTTCTACTTATCACTTTCCTAACTTGAGGCATCTTTTTGCATCCATTTCACTGACCTTTACTTCCTCAAGCTCTTTAACAGGTCTAGTAGCTCACTTGATGTCTACTTCATGAGGGTCGAGGTCATAACTGACCCCTCAAGTTAGCTTAGGGCTCTCCCCTAAATACCACGTGTACCTTCTTTGCTTGTGTTCTAAGCTTGACTACCTCATCATAGTAGCACCAGGTAGTCTGCTGCTTTCTCTACACACATCCAACTGCGTTTGGGGTTAGGAATTTGATAGTAAGCATCCTAGTAGATGTGACCACATCTAGGTCATTCATTGCGGGTCAGCCCAGCATCACATTGTAGGCTGAGGGGCAATCTATAATTAGGAAATCCACCATAACAATCGCTTGGCAGTCTAAATCACCTAAGGTGAGTGGTAGTCTGATCTAACCTATCGGTACTATTTCATCTCCTATGAAGTCGTAGAAGGGTTCAAGAGAAGGATTCAACTGGCTCATACTCATGCCTAACTGGTCGAAGTATCCTTTATATATCACGTTGATGGGGCTACTAGTATCAACCATTATTCTCCTTACATTAGTGTTGCCAATCTTGGCACGGATGAGTATTATGTCATTGTGAGGGGCATGGACTCCTTGTGCATCATTTTCTATGAACATGATGTTTTTTGAGGTTACTCTAGCTTTCTTGGTGAGTCTTTCACATTCCACATGACTTGTAAGCAGGACACGACCTATTGCCTGCACATAGCAATCACGCAACCTGTTCGAGGTGCCAGCAATATGAAACCTACCATGGATAGTGAAAATGGTCCTCACTGAAGGCGTTTCCTTGTGTTCAGGGGTCTACTATTGCTGATGCTATCCCAATTGTTAGGGATGCAGGGGTCATTGTCCCGAGGGTCTCACCACATAATCCCTTTGGTTCCCTCTCTTAATAAGGCCCACGATAGCGTCCTTCAACTCCTAGCAGTCTGAGATGTTATACATGACCTCATTATGATAAGCATAAAATCTACTTTGGTCCCTCCATCTGATGAGAGCTTTTATGGGTCTGGGTCTCCCGAATTCCTCATTATCCCTTTCGATTGTGAAGATTTTGTCCAAGGTATCCGACAAGACAGTATAACTATCATAGCGACCTTAACGTGGTGGCCGCCCATTTTTGGCCTTTTTCCTGGGTTGACCTCTAGAGTCATCTTTTTGGCTTCCCTGCTACTCCCACTACTAGCTCTCTTATTGCCTTTGGAGTCGCTTGTTTCTTCCTTTTGGTTAGGCTTTTTTGGACCAAAAGTTTCTTCCCATTGAATTTCTTTGGCAACATATTCATAGAATTTGCCCAAACTCTTCATCGGGGACTTGTATATATCCTCATACAACTTTCCATCCTTATAGAGTTCAGCTGAAATAGCTATGAGGACACTCTCATCCAACATGTTCTCCACGTTGCTAACCTTACATTGAAATCGGGTGATATAGTCCTTAAGTGATTCGTCCTTCCACTAGAAGACTGTTACTAAGTGGCAAAATGGGGTGAGCTGCCTCTTTAGTGCCATATACCAGTTAAGGAATTTTGCTTGGCATTCCTCCTAACTTTGGATGTTGCGAGCTGGGAGACTTCTAAACCAGGTGCGCGGTATCTCTCCAAGGGTAGCAGGAAAGACTTGGCACTTCACCAATAAGCTAGAGGCTTGGAGATCCATCTGGATGTTGAATGCATCCAAATGGCTATATGGGTCACTATCCCCATTATATAGCGGGATGTTAGGGACCTTGAACCTATGAGGAAGGGGTTCTATTTTGGTCTCCTTGGTGAATCGTGTCCTTTCCTCATAACGGTCTTGGTTACTTTAGGTCGCAAGTCTTTTTTCTAGCTATTTCACCCTCGAGAGCAGCTCCTCAATGACAAGGTCCTGAGGCTCGAACTGGTGACAAGTGGTCCACCGACTCCTTTCATCTTGCTAACTATGAGAATAGCGGTCTAAGGTCCTGTGTCTTTGATTATGCTCGTGACCATGTGAGTGACAGTCCATCTTACGCTCATGGACCGTCTCATTAGAGCTCTCTTCTTGACCCGAGCTCTCACACTACTGGTCATCTTTTTTATCCTCACAAACCCTGTGGACTTCTGACCTTAATCGCGAATTTGATGAATGAATGGAATCAGCATGTTGGTGTTCACCTCTAATGGGTTTTTCATGCTGAGGCCTTGGTTGCTGGGGTCTTCCTTCTGGTGCAGCTCCTACTTGTCTTTGTGCACTTTAGGCTTGTGCCTTGGTCAGAGCTCTAACTATGTCTACCAATTCCTTCACAGTGTTCTCAAAAGCTTCTTAGTGCTGGTACCAAGTCTAGGCTCTGTTAGCTTCAAGAGTGGCGGGTTGGTGTGGAGTGGGAGGTGCCATACTCGCTATTGCACTTGTTGTGGGGGCAGTAGAGTCCTATTGAGGCTGTGTCTGACTTTCATGCTAGCCAGCAGATGCTCCTATGCTTCTGGTAGTTTTTCCTCTTGCCATTGGAGATGAAACAGTTTATCAAGAATGAAGAAAATGCAGTGGGGCCCCTCCTAGAACCAAAATGTTGATGATGAAATCTAATAAGCTGGTGTAAGTTCAGTGTTGCCCTAAATTGCAAGCTGAAGGAGCGAGTCAATGGAGAAGAAATAAAAGAGAAAGAGGAAGAACAACAAATACCAAAAGCTTTTATCGTGGTTCGGCTAAAGCCCATCGGCCCCTACATCCACGTTAAGTTGTATTAGCTTTTTTATAGAGATTTTTTGTTTAGTTTAACAGAGATACAATGCTGAGTTATAATTATGGTAGAGTGTTTACATGCAATTTTTTACTATATCTTTTACAATGGTCTCCTTTCCTATCTATAGAAGAGGAGAGGGCTACATTTATAATTTAATAGATAACAAAATGATTATTTTTGCTGCTTTGGGCAATAAATGCTTGGCATCTGGTAATAAATGCTGGGCACATCATTGTCACACTGTTGGGGGCTAATGTGTCAATTTTGGAGGCTATCTATCTATTAGGAAAATGTGCCCTTAACTGATGACTAAGCTTCCATACTAGTGCTCAGCTCACTATCATAATGACCTAGGTCTGCATTAGATGACTTACTTGTCAGGGACTGGTTTCACTACTGAGTTTGCTTGGGATAAGTCTATTGAAAGGCAGCCTACGTGTCGTATCCTGTTTAGTGAGCCACTGTACTCCTTAGCGAGCTGGACTTTCGTATTGACCCCTTCCTGCATCCTTAGTCCGCAAGTAGTGAGCTGGCATTCCACTTAATGACCTCAATTTTCAAACGATCTGGGCCTCCTCATCAGCTGGGCGTTGCTTCTTATTGGGCCCTGACCAGTCCATTTCAAGTTATTCATAAAATACTCATAATAGATAATTGACTAAATTTAATGAAGTCGATAACATATTTAAGTGATATCATTAATGATTACGTCTCATATCCAATGTTTGATTCAATATTAGATTAAAATAAGGTATAAATTTTTAGTCAGTTATATGATCCGATGACTTCAAGTGGTCAGAGTTGTATCATTAAGGCAATAATTTAATACAATTTTAATGTATTTGTTTGTGTGATATGGAATCTGCATAGCCCAAAGTAACTATAAGGTGCAAGGTAATATTTAGTCGATTAAGATCAATTAAAGAAATGATTACAACAGGAATAAAATCAAACTTGAAACTGATCGTTCATAACGTTCGATTAATCAGATTAAGCGTAAAAGTTAGTTAAAGAAAGGATTTAGTGAGTTAACCGCCTAACTGGCATATGACAAAAGGCATGATCTAAGCATACACAAACAATGTGACTACAGCAACCGCCTAACAGCTTGCTAATGCTACCAACATGCTAAAGACACGTGGTCACACATTATTCATCTAAGAGTATGATAATTGGCCTACTTGACGCCTGTATATACTAGCAGATATCCCTTCTTCAGATCATCTTTACAACATTATTGAAATTTTACTCATGCACTGACTTGACCATGGGAATGTACTTGATGGACCACTTCCGCTGTGTGACATTGTTGTGCCTGTAAGTCATTTCTCAATCATTCTTCACTTCATCGGTCAGCTTCACCTAAAAGAAAAGTTTCATTTGGCATCATCTATGGCTTTTCTGGCCATTTCATATCTTGATATTCTCACTCACATTCTTCTTGTGCTCCATTGCCTAATGAGCATTACTATTGCAAAAGGGTTCAAGATGAGCTCCATAGTAATCACATGGCAGAATAAGCTTGATGGATTGCCACTGAACCTAAGTGCAACACACTGGCAAAGCAAGTTTGCTAGCTGTGGGAGGAGTTAGACACTCTCTAGCACGCTAAGTCACAGCCCGCTTTGTCTCCACAACCCATGGTTTTCTAACCCATGGTTATATGGAGGTTAATCCTGTTGCTCTTGCACCTTTTCCTCAATTAGCCTAACCCAATTGCATTTTTGAACCCTAACAACTTCTACCATGTCATGCAACACTTCTGTAAGAGTAAGTTTCCATCCTCAGCATCCCTCCACTAATGATTACCTTCACCCATCCACCCCTAAGCCACCATTTTTTCCTTTCGCAAACCTTTCAGGTCCATACTTTGATTACTCCACTATTCCTAATGTCTTTATAGCTTTGCCATACATAATTGATGTTTGCCACCATGTACAACATATAACTTGCACACATGAGCCTTATGACCTACTAAACCTAATTATAGACCTAACCCAGACCTCCAAGCAACTGTCTTCTTGCTATGAGGAGAACCATTTATTTTTGACAACTGTGATGGTTGCTTGGCTACCCACCCATTTCAAGCTACCAACTCACATTGACCTATATAATGGTACGATGGATCCATAAGAACATTTAGAGGCATTTTGGGCCTCAATGCTACTAATAGGCATTCCAAACACCATTATGTGCTCACCATTTTTTACTACATTTAAGAGAGCTTGTCTGTGTTCATTCACAACTTTGCCAAGGCAGTCAATCGATAGTTTTTGCCAGCTAGTTAAGGTATTTTCCACACATTTTGCAACTAGCAAGGTGCCTAGAAAAGCATAAATGGCCTTAGTAAATTTCTAATAGGGATTCCATGAAACCCTTAAAAAGTATCTTGCTCACTTCAACACTCTCACATTGGAAATACGAGACCTCAAAGAGGGTGTAGTAGTGCACCAAATCAGCTTAGGCCTTCACTTTGGTCATTTCTCTGTCTTGCTAGCCAAGCAACTTACTGTTTCCCTCTCAAAACTCTTAGCCTAATCGAAAATAACATTAATGTTAAAGAGGTGGAGTCAGAAGGCATATCAAGCATACACAATTTGATGGCCCAATTTCCAAAGGCAGACTACCTGAGTAAAAAGGGGATGCCCAAGGGACAATTCAACAACTATAAACTATTAAATGCATTAATGAACCACATCATGCAAGGTAACAAGGTTGTTGAACTAATAAAATTTCACTCACAAAAGTAGTAATAGTTTCCCCCAATTGATAAATCAAAATTTTGTAAATTCTACTAAGATTATGGGCATCATACAGATGAGTGTGTTACCTTGAAGGATGAGACAAAGGCACTTATAAGAAGATGGCACCTGTTGAAGTACAAAAAGTTCCATTTGAAGGATAGAGAAAAGGAGGAAAGGGAGAGGGATTGCTCTCTACAACTCAGTAATCGAAAAGCAAATAGATCAAGGACTTCCCCTTTCTAGGGAATAGTCAAAACCATTATTGAAGGTTTTGCAAAGTGGAACTTCTAGGAACACTAAAAAGAGGCAACTTAGAATGGTGATGGCCATTGAGGGGAAGAAAATGAGAAAGCTGTATGAGCTTATTTGCTTTACAGAGCAAGATTTAGGTGACATTATCTGAGATCATGATGATCTAATGGTTATATCAATGTTATTACATAATTTTATCATTAAAAGAATACTTGTCGACTAGGAAAGTTCTACTAATATTTTGTATTTATACGTTGGTAACTCCTTAAATAATCCTAAAAGCATGTATAAACGTTACATAGGTGTACTAGTTGGATTCATAGGATGATAGCTTTAGGTGGAGGGGATTGTGACTCTCCGGTTGACTTTGGAAACCTGTCTTTTAATGAAAAACCTAAGCATCACCTTCTTTGTTGTAGCTACCCTTAATAGCGCATACAATGCTATTCTGGAAAGGCTATCTCAAAACCAAGTTAGGGCTATTGTTTTCACTCCCTATTTGTTGATAAAGTTCCTAATGATTTAAGGAATCGGGGAAGTGCGGGCTAATTAGCAAATCGTTTAGAGATGTTACATGGTGAGTTTAGCTAAGACCCAAGAAGGCACTAGCAAAACAAAACTAGCACTTATCAATGAAAATAATAGCAAGTGTCAAATAGTAAACTTGACATTACTTGACGTTTGACACGATAATCCTTGTCAATCAGAGCCAAGCTTGGATATATAGAAAGTGTGGATTTTTAGGGAAGATGATAAGAGAATAGTCAAAATTAGGACAAAATTGGAGGAAGCAAATTGGGATTGATTAGTGAAGCTTCAGCAAAATTACATCAAAGTCTTTGCCTGGACACCCACTAACATCCCAGGGATTGACTTGGGAATAACTTGCCAAAATTGTTAATCGACTCGAGCATGAAGCCCGTACAGCAGAAAAAGAGAAACTATGGCCTTAAGTAACAGAAAGTGATAAGGGAAGAAGTGGAGAGATTGAAAAATGTGGGATTCATGAGGGAGATCTAACACTACCTAGATAGCAAATGTGATCTTAGTTAAAAAAGCCATAAAAGGATGAAAGATGTGTGTAGACTTCACAAATCTTAACAAGGTATGCCTTAGAGATTGATATTTGCTCCCAAACATTGATTAGTCGGTAGATAGTGCAACAAAATTTGAGATTCTCAGTTTTAGGGATGTGTTCTCAGGTTACAACCAATTAAGAAGACACCATGAAGATGAGAACAAAATAGCTTTCACAACCGATTAGGGGAACTTTTGCTACAGGGTTATGCTATTTGGATTAAAGAATCAAAATCAAAACATATAAAAGGATAATGAACAAGGTGTTTTCAAAACAAGTAGATAGGAGTATAGAGCTTTATGTAAATGGCATGATAATCAAGTCGAGGAGCTCGGAATAGCATTTGCTGGATCAACAAAAGACATTTGAGACCCAAAAAAAGTATCATATAAGATTGAATCTAAAGAAGTTTGCATTTGGGGTAAAGTCAAAAAAATTCCTTGGTTTCATACTAATCAAACAGGGGCAAAGAGGCCAACCTATCTAAGTGCTTAGCTATAATTGACATAAGGAGCCCATCGACTATAAAGGAGATGCAAATACTCAGCAGGAAGGTTGCGACCTTCACACATTTCATGTCTAGGTCAGCTAATAAACATGCTCCTTTATTTAAATTGCTTAAAAATATCAAATTTTGAATGGACTAACCATTGTGAAAAGCTTTCAAAGAGTTAAAAAAATATCTAACCATATCACCCATACTTACTCAGTAGGAGCTGGAGAAACACTATGCCTATATCTGGTAGTAATTGTATAAGTAGTAAGTTCAATACTTATCTGGGAAGTTGAAGGAGAACAAAAACTTACTCGAAGCTAAAATAAGGCACCATAAAATAAAGAAGTTAACTTTTGCCTTGCTATCAACATTCAAGAAGTTAAAGCATTACTTTTAGAGCCACTAAATTATTGTTCAAACGGATGCTCTAATTTGACAAGTTTTGCAAAAGCCTAATCTAGCAGGACATTTTATGGCTTGGATAGTAGAGTTGTCAGAATATAGACTTATTTATGAAGCAAGGAAAGCAATAAAAGCCCAAACATTGGTAAACTTTGTGATAGAGTTAGCAAAAATGGAAGAACTTAAGTTGGAAAGCCCGACATGGATGCTATATATGGAAGGTTCATAAAAAAAATTGACAACAGAGTATGGGTGATTTTGGAAGGACTTACAGACTTAGTCTTGAAATACTTGTTGAAATTTGACTTTAAAGCAAAAAATAATCAAGTAGAATATAAAGCACTGATAGCTGGACTAAAGTTAGCAAGAGAAGTAGGGAATAATCACTAAAATTCAAAAGTGATTCTCAGTTGGTAATTGCCTAGGTTAATGGAAACTTTGAAGTAAAAAAGTTAACACTAACAAGATACACTGGTATGGCAAGGAGCTTGCTGAAAAAGTTCAATTTTGAGCTAGCAAGAATTCCCAGGAAAGCAAATGAGCAAGTAGATGCAATGGCCAAATTGGCTAGCACTAAAGTAGTGGTAAATAACAAAATTCTAATTCAGAAAATGTTGTAATCCCTTTGCACAGGTAAGGTAATGTGCATGGAGCAAGAAGAAACATTATTAACCTTAATCATGACATTCCTAGAGGAAGGATGGCTACCAAAAGAAAAAAAAAGTTAAGAAGGTCAACTGAAGAGCAGCATATTTCCTCATAGAAAGGGGACAATTATATAAAAGGAGTTTTCCCCTTCCATCATTAAGGTACCTTTGGCCGAGCTAAGCCAATTACATTTTGGGAAAAATTTACGAAGGCATTTATAGGTCTCACATGGTAGGAGCAGCGATCACACTAAAAGTCGTTCGATTGGGGTATTTTTTGCCTACATTTTTTTTTTAAAAAAAACCTTGGAACTTGTATGAAAATGTGAAAAGTGCCAAAAATTTATAAAAGTTCAAAGATAGCCAGTAGTAGAAGAAATATCCATTTTCAACCCCTGGCTGTTTGACCAATGGGGCATAGGCTTGCTAGGGCCATTCCTAGTCACTCCTAATTAATTAAAGCATATGGTGGTAGAGGTTAATTACTTTACTTTAAGGATAGAGGCAGAACCCTTCACAACTATAACCTCAAATAAAGTGCAAAAGTTCATTTGAAAAAATATTATTTATAGGTAAATTTTTTGAAATATGTGCTTTGGCATTAGAAAATTGCTAACATCTCCTTTCAAGTATGGCCTCCCTATGGTGATCATATCCAATAATAAAAAGCAATTTACTAGTAATGACTTTTAATAGTTCTACTAAAGGTATATTCACAATTATGCATCCATCATGAAAGCATGAATCTAACATTTCTTCAAATGAAGGTCGAGGATTAAGTAAAAGTTCACTTTTGTCGAGCATTCTCAATCGAATGGGCAAGCCGAGTTGGCAAATATAGTCATACTGGAAAGATTATGAAAAATGATAGATGAAGTAAAAAGAAGATGGGTTAAAGAGTTGTCGAGTGTTCTATGGTCATATAGAACTAACACTCATTCCGCTAAGAATGAAACTTCCTTCATGCTCACAAATAGGAGTGAAACCAATCTCTCTGTGGAACTTGGGCACTACTCTGATCAAAGAGAGCAATAAAAATAGCAAAAGAATGAAGAGAGGAGAAAGAAAGAGCTAGATATGTTAATAGAAACAAGAGAGATAGCTCAACTTTGAACCAAGCGATATAAGGCAAAAATTGCCAAAATTTTGAATAAAAGAATAAGAAGCAAGAAGTTTACAAAAGGAGACTTATTATGAAGGGAGGCTTAGTCCTTCAACAGGCAGATGGACCATGCAAGGAAATGATAGAAGGAAAGTTAATGGTGGCTTAGGAAGGACCATTTAAAGTACAAGAGAGCCTATCAATGGTGCTTTCCATTTAGAGACTATGCAAGGAAGCTCCTTCCCTGTACGTGGAACGTAACACACTTGAAGCTATATCATGTACAAATTTGACTGCCACAACTGACAAAGCATGTATCCAAAACAATGACATGAAACTAAATATTGCATCATATATATGTTGTTCAAAAGCTTGAGCAAAAACCTCAACACTTACAAAACCCAAATAGATGTTTTGGCACTAATAAAAGCCTGAGCAGATCCCTCGGCATTAATAAAATACTAAGCAAATCCTTCGAGAAGAATACAAGATTGAGCAAGTTCGTGAAGATCCTTTTGCACTAATACAAGACTGAACAAACCCCTTGACAAGAAAAAAAAGATTAAGCAAATCCATCTACACTAATACAAGATTGAGCAAACCCCTTAGCAAGAATGAAAGACCAAGCAGATCCCTCAATGAGAATAAAAGACTGGGGAGATCCCTGGCACTAATAAAAGACCAAATGGGCTTCTTGACACCAATAAAAGGTTGAGCAGCTCTCACGACATTAGTAAAAATGCATGGTAGGTGAAGCTCTCAAAGCATAACATTCGAGCATAGACGTAAGATAAAATAATAAAAAAATCGGTGGAAACTTGGACAATCAAAAAATTAGCAAAATAAAATAAATAATGAAGCGAAGCTGATCAATGACTTGGACGATTGAAAGGTTGGTAAAATAAAAATAATAAAGTCATTCGACAAGGTACATGAAAGATAAAAGCCCATTGGAGGTTCACGTACAAAAATAAATGCTATGTAAAAACTTATCAAAAGATTACTACACGTATGTCAAAGATCCATAAATAAACTCATTAATAAGGTCAATCAGTACAAAAAATAAAGAGAAAACAACTATAGCAACAAAGATAGAATATATGCCTAATCCTCTTTTAGTTTTTTCATAATATGCTCTAAAGGCTTATTATCCATGTTAGCTTTAGAGAGACTACACAGAAAGGCCTAGTAATCTACCTTGGTACAACGGGGTAGGGGCACAGGGTGATCAGTGGGCAAGGAATTATTGGTAACGTCAGTAGCCTATGGCATTGACTCGAGCTAGGCAATCGATGGCATGATAGGCTTCCACTTAGCCTAAACTTAGGCACAAGTATCCGTCAATTGCCTAGGGGCCATCTTTAAGTAGAGGAATTTTGTTATTTCTTTATTTAACTAATAGTTTGAAAGAAAAGGATGAGTGAAAGTAAGTAAAGGCAGAGTAAACAGGTAAAGCCAAAATTAAAATTTTGATTTCTCCGTTATAGCTCGAGAAAAGATAGACAAGCACGAGAGGCATGCCTACCAAGGAAAAATCACCATTGTCAGCACATTTTGAAGAACATAAAGAAGGAAAGGAAAGCTAAGAAGTAAAAGCATAAGCAATGCAGAAAATTTACCTATAGAATAAGTGATGAAGCAGTCGGAAACCATAGAAAAGCACCAAAAAAGATGACGGAGGATGACAGTAAGTTTGGAATTTTTGAAAGCACAGTGTGCAGGGGCGTAGAGTGGCTCAGATAGGTTTTCATAAAGAGTAGGGAATGATCTATCAGTTGGGACAGGTGCAGATGAATGGTTTCGATGGAAATCCTCATCACTGCATGACCTTTATGAGTCTCAAGACCCATCAAAAAGATAAGGATCATCATTACTGATATTTGTGACAACTGGCCTAGGGAAATGAAGCTTTTTGGGTAGACCAACCATTGCAACCACTAAGGAGGAAGGGGCAAATGACATAGCCTAAAATAACTACTAGGTACAAGATAATTGACCCAGGTCAGTTGACTAAGATCAATTGAAGAAATGGTTATAACATGAACAAAGCTTGACCTGAAGCCAATTGACTCATAATGTTCAGTCGATTGGCTTGAGTGTAAAAGTTAGTTGAATAAAGGACTTAATAGGTTAACTGCCTAACTAGCACATGATAAAAGGTGTGACCTAAACATGTACAAATAATGTGACTGTAGTAATTGCCCAACAGGAATCTTATTGACGCTACTAATATGCTAAAGACATTACCAACACATTGGCACACATCATTCATCTAAGAGCACTATAATTGGCACACTTGACACCTATATATACCAATAGGTATCCCTTCTTTATATCATCTTTACTACATTGTTGAAACTCTACTTATACACTAATTTGATCATTGGAGCGTGTTCAGTGAACCACTTCCACCATATACTACTAACTTTATTATGCTTGCAGGTCATTTCTTAATCGTTCTTCACTCCATTGATCAACTTCACTTGAAAGAAAGGTTTTAGAATCTATTTGAGAAAAAAGTGAGTGAAAGGGGAGAAGAGATAGAAAGAGATATGGATGTGTGTGGGAGATAAATGAGTAATGAATAATGAAAAATATCGTAATGAATGTTAAAATATATTTTTTCCAAATGATTGTATGAATGAATATGCGAAATAAATATTAGATTATTTTGTCAAAAAATGTTAAAATCAATATTCAAAAAACATTTATATAGATAATGAAATTTAATATCTCTCTAAATTTTTCAAATAAATTTCAATTTGTGACACAACTATTTGAATTATTATTCAAATTAGATATAACATTACTTATATGCATAATTTTGTAATGAATGTTGAAACAATTATTCAAATTAATTAATGCAATTCATTAGGTGGAGTAAAATGGTGGAATACAATCATATCGTTGGGATTTTGGTCAAATTTTTATTTTTGTAACATAAAATAATTACATATTTATATCTTTATCTTAGTCAAATTTGAATTTTGATTAGTTAAAAAACTTAATTAGTTAGATATATCATAATATTTAATATTGTGATCAAGTTGGACTTAGCCTATGGTAAAGATTTTGATTTATAAATACTTATATTATATAAGGTTTGTTTTAGGGAAGAAAGAATTTGTCTTTTTAGTCCGTGGGATTATTTAAAATTATACAATTAACTTTTAGTCTTTTGTAATGATTATTAAAAATGAAGAATATATACATTGTAAAATATTTTTGATATGTAAATTTAAGAATTATTATATTGTTTATACTTTATCTTATTTCTTTAGCAAAATTTATTTTTTGTTTTCGTTCATGAAATAAGATAAAAGTTAAATCACGTTAAATATATATCTTATAACTTGAAGATTTCTTACTTCCTTAATGTCAAATTATATCAATTCGCTTCCACATTTAAACTTTTCCAACACATATAGTAATCAGCGAAAAAATTAATGCCTAAGCTACCTTGTA
Organism: Saraca asoca; assembly: GCA_026873985.1. Lineage (NCBI taxonomy): Eukaryota > Viridiplantae > Streptophyta > Magnoliopsida > Fabales > Fabaceae > Saraca > Saraca asoca. Next base: position 2,969 of record JANHAO010013075.1, on the reverse strand, counting down.
TAAAGATCCCTCACTCCTTAATAACGGACAGCTTCCTTTCGAAGTCAGGGGAAGTTTTATAATTTTACAAAGTTTATAGGACCAAATTGAATATAAATGGACCAAACAAATGCTACACGTATTCCACACTAATAGTGCCACTAATCCTGGGTTTTGGAATCCCTATTTTTCAAGACTAAGTAGACAACACCATTCTTTTATCATTTGAAATGAAATTTCTTTTAATATCTATATGCACCTGTTATTTTTCAAAAATTTTATATTGAATTATATATTTTTATCTATTATATTGAATTATAATTAATGAAACTAAAATTATACAAATTTCTACTCCCTTCGTTAAAGAAAAATAGTTCATTTGAGAAAAATAAAATATATAATTAGGTGTAAAAAAGTATTATGCACTGTGTGAAAATAATGTTAACCTTGCGGAAAGTTTCTAACTCATGGTTAATTTTAGGATAAATTATATAGAAAATTTTTCAATAATTTGATATGCGCACGTAATTTATGAATTATAAAAATATGTAGATAATCTACCTAAATTTTATAAATTTTGTATGTAATCCCTTATATTAATTTTTTTTTATTAAACTTAACAAGAAGATTCATATGATCATTATATATCTAACTAATACTACGAAATAAATACTCGTCTTTAAAAAAATAATGAAAAAATTGATATTGATAGACATCTTTAACTTTTAAGATTGAAGTTTTAATATTTACAAACAACAAATTTTGAGAATACAAATGTGTTAAATTAGATGTCACGTAACGATTTATGGAACGTGATCGGCATAGAAGGTCACCATCCGAAATCTCCTTTCATCGAAAGCCCCCTATAAGCCTTACAGTGCACATAACATACCAATGACTCACTATTTCATCAATCCATGATAAAATATTTATATATTAAAATTCTAATGAAAATTCGACAGAGTTTTCTCTCTTTTCCGTACACCTGGGCTCAAGGCCTATACAACATAAAAAGGGGCTACACACCCATCACACCCTGTATAACAACATAAGAATATACACTGGCTCAGACTATACAATTTACATCTTATTGGCCATTCAGCAATCAAACACAATACATGCATATACAATCCTATCAACTATTAGACTTTACACCATAGTTATACCTTAAATCTCTGCTGAATGAGATCCACTTAGTCAGAGAGCAGATCCTGAGTTAGGACGTAAAGAAGGAGTCATGGGTGTATCCTTGGGCTCTAAAAAAATATGGAAAGAAAGGAGCGAGTTTCAATAAAACTCAGTATTATGGTTATTTTTTGGACAATGCAAAACAGACTAGCCAAGGCCCAATAAGAAGCTGAGCCCAGCTAAAAAGGGGCCGAAATCACCTGACAATTGAGGTCGCTTAGCGGGGTATTAGCTTGCCAGCCATGAACTTAAAATGCAAGTCAAGGTCGAAGCTAGAACCCACCTCACCAGGAAGGATACCAACGCACTAAATAGAACACAGCGCCCAGACCATTTTTGAGTAGACTCACTTTAGGCAGATTTAGTGACGAGATCAATCCCTATGGCTAGCAGATCACCCAATGCAAGTCCAGGTTGCTAAGATAGCAAGTTGAGCACAAGTATGGAAATCTAGTCTTCAGCTGGGGGTACACATTCCCAACCGACAGGTTAGCCTTCAAAACTGACACATCAGCTCCCAACAGTCCAATAGTGATTTGCCTAGCATTTATTATCCAACGCCTAGCGTTTATTGCCCGATGCAGCAAAGATAATCATTTTCTTATTTGCCAAGTTACACTTGTAACCCTCCCTTCTTCTGTAAATAGGGGAAGACCATTGTAAAGGATAATAGTGAAAATCACATGCAGACACTCTACCTAAATAATTAGAGAGCATTAACACAGTGAGAGAGCACTGATACTGTATCTCCATTGAATTACACAGAAAAACCATCACATAAAGCTAATATAATCCACTATGGATGTAGGGGCCGAACTAGCTTTAGCTGAACCACGATAAAAGCTTATGGTGTTTGCTATTCTTCCTCCCCTCTTTCCTCTTTCTTTTCCATTGACTCACGTCTTCAACTTATGGTTTAGGGTGATATCAGACTTATACTTATTGATCAAATTTTTCCATCAACATTCTGGCATTAGAAGGAGGGCCCCACTGCATTCTCTTCATTTTTAACAAACTATTTTTTAACTACAATGGCAAGAGGAAAAGCCATCAGAAGCACAGAAGCCACCGCTGGCCAGTTTAAAGGTCAGGCACAGTTGTAATGGGACTCTACTGCCCCCACAACAGGTGTTGTAGTTGGCATGACACCTCCCACTCCACACCAGCCTATCACTCTTGAAGTTAATAGTGCCCAAGTACCAGTGCCAAAAAGCTATTGAAAATACTCTGAGGGAGCTAGTATATATGGTTAAAGCATTGGCCTAAGCACAAGCCTAGGACGCGTAGAGACAAGTTGGCATCACTACACCGAAAGGGGGGACCTCAGCAGCCAGGGTCTCAGCATGAAGAGCCTACTAGAGTTGAATGTCAACGAATCAGTTCAACCCACTCGTCCAACTCATGACTAAGGTCAAAGATTCATGGAGTTTGGAAAGATGAAAGAGACGATCAGCGGCACGAGAGCTCACACCAAGACGAAAGCTCTAATAAGACTGACCATGGGCATAAGTTGAATTTCTACTTACCTGGCCATGAACATAGCCAGAGGTGTAAAACTTCAGATCGCTATTCTCACAATCAACTAGATGATAGGAGCCGACGAACCATCAGTCATCAATCCAAGACTCAAGACCTAGTGATTGAAGAACTGCTTCAGAGGGTGAAGCAGCTAGAAAAAAGATTTGTGGCCTAAAATAGTCAAGGCTCTTATGAGAAAATTGTTAGATTTGGTTCAGCCAACAAGGGAAAATTTCAAAAAATTTTCTCAGTGAAGAACACCAAGAGGCCGAACCAAAACTCCC
>JANHAO010013074.1:0-16037 GCA_026873985.1 Saraca asoca | reverse complement strand
CCTGTGGGATCGACCCGTATTCGCCGGTACTAGCTACAACTACACCGTGCGCTTGCGGTTATTTTAAAATGTGCAACAAGTTTGCGCACATCAATCACCCTATACAAAGTCTAGTAAAATTGAATGCACCAACATGCACCTAATCATGTTTATAGGCATGTAATTCCACCTTCTTGTGATCCAATCCTATTCAGGCATTTCAAGCATAAGGTAGCTAGTCTCAAAAAACAAAATCTTGGATATATTGCATAAAAGAATAAGAATTTCCATCATTTTATCGTATATCTATAGCACTCACCAGCTTTATCAAAACTAATGTATTTGATTTTCTTATTATTTTGAGTTCAATCTTAACTTTAAATGACCCAAAAGAATTTAAGGATTCTAACTTTTCAGAGGATATTTTCACCTAATACAAAAAATTGATCAATCACTAATGAAGGTGAAATATCAATATCTACCTATAGCACTTGGCGTTATTAGTTCACCTACATTATTGTGAACAAACTCTTGTACATCCAACATTCTAGTCCACTAGCTCTAGAAGGGAGTATCTCCCTTAATGCAATCAATACAGACATAAAAAAGGATAAGTTTAGGTCATGAAGAATCTCTTCTTTTATCAATCACTCTGTCCTTCTGTGGAGGTATCGCCTAAACACTTATTCCATAGCATTGAGGATCCCACACTAATTGTAACCCTTTTATATCCAACCATAGTATTTAACTGACTAACTCTCTAAATTCCAAATGATAACTACTCTACATATTTGTCATGCACTTTTCCACCATGTCCAATCCAACTATCGACTTTTATCACGTGGCTTCCTCTCATTTTTTGAATGCTTATAATAAATTTGTAATGAAAATGATTGCACCTTCGTCTAATCACTAAGTTTTTGATGGAACATCACATTTGAACTAGAAGAGACTCTAAAACATGCTAAATCAAATGATTATTTTCTAAGTGCACTTTCATGCCCATGAGTGATTATAATAGTATACCAATTTCACGATGTACTCACTAAGTTTGCTAACATCATCTTATAGTTTTATTTAGCAACGAATATCCTTTTTAGCCTTATCAAACTTTACAAACTTATCATCTAAATAGTTCATAATCACTTTGGAATTTAGAGAGTTAACAATGCCTTTTATGATGGTCTTATCCTTAGTATATATCATAACCATCAAGTACACTCTATTAGAGTGTGTCCACTTTCCATGAAAAATCCTTGTGCAGTAATAGAGTCATCATCTATCTTTGGCTCTCCCTCTCCCCATGCTAAATATGAAATTTGGTGGTTGTTAGATATGATATGAATTCAACCCAGATATCTTCTACTTAATCCAGTCCTTATAATTAGTCCCATTTACCATTTTCATGGTGATAAATTGCATAGGTAACAAAAGATTGAGAAAATAATAATTTATGAAATTTATCATAAATTTGTAAAATTGCATGTTCAACATAGTATCATGCTATAATATTCCTTAATAACTAAGCAATTCCAACTAGTATTACATTATGAAACCTAATATTGATCGGGCATTTAAGGCTTCATAATATAATACAAGGATTGAATGCTATATTCCTAAGGCCTAAAACTAATAGGATATTTAAAATTTTAAGAACATAACAAACAATCCTAACACTCATAATATCACTAACAAACTATGTTAATAATATTATATCGATAGGGCATATATATTACTAACATAACACTCCCTTAAATACAATTCTAAAATTTAATTGTAACAAAATTTTATGTAACTGGTCTCATGATAGGTGATTACACAATTGTGCAAAATTTCATGGCATAATATGAATAAAATTATTTCTTACATAATTTTACAATTAGCACACAACAATCCAAATAATATTCAAATGTGCAAAAAATATCAAATCAGTCCACAAAAATTACATACAATATTATAATATGCAAGAATCACATAATAATTTTTTTCATGTCCAAAAAAACATGAAATTAATGCTCAAATAAATAGGACAACAATTACATAAAATATTTTTATTTTCAAAAAATTTGAGAAAAACTATGGATAGTAATCCAATATGTGGCAAACACATAATAAATTTTTAGGCCTAAATAACTTGAAATAATTATTCAAATTAATTGGGCAAAAAATAGATAAAAATTATTACTTTTTAAGAAAAATTTGAAAAAATTATCACAAATAATACTCAGAGAGTAGAGCTCAGTGATATAATTTTATCACCATCCACCACCTTTATAATGGTGCATAGCCCCCACACATTACTGACGCATGTTGCCAACTATGTAATTAGACTTGACTCAATTTTTAACCCAATTTCCATTTGTCAAAATTCAGCCATATTTTTACTTTTTTTTTTGCATAGGTTTATAAGCCCAAATAAATCTAAAAGTTAACCCATATAAAAATAAGAAAGAAAAAAATTTGAATTTGATCAACGAAACTAATTAACAATTTTTTTGTGAAATATCCTTAAATTTTAACAAATTCAATTTAGTAAGTCTGGGCATGTTCAAAGTAATCAAAATTGTGCATACCATGTATATTGTAAATATAAATCCAATTCTTATATGAAAAGAAAAAAATTATTATCATGCAGTATGTCAAAAATCCTTGAGTCTTGACTTTGAGTCTTTGATTATCATAAGCAATACATAGGTTCCACACATTGGAAACAACAAATCGGATTAAAGCTTTCCCTTACACATCCATCAAATTTATTAAAGGAACAATCACAATTTTTTTTATAAAAATAAAAAGAATTTCATAACTTTGGACAACCTAAAAGCAAAATCATGATAAATTTATACAAATTTAAGCCTTGAAACATAAAAGAAAAAATTGACTTTGATACGAATTGTGAGAAATTGGAAAAATTAAAATTGTCAATTAACTTGATCCGTCACATTATGTTACAAAGCATCAGATCTGTATAAATCAATTAGATTGAATATTAATAAAATTGGACCTGGCATTGTCTGAGAATCCATTATAGTAAAAGCTCATTTAATAGATTCACTCTTTATAACCCTAGCAAAGAAAAGGGAGAGAAACTAAAACTGAAGTCTCAACGAGACAACTACAACTCTACTAGGATATAAGTAGGGACTCGCCTTGCTATAACCCTTTGGGGTCAACTGACCCATCATCATCGACCTAATGATAAGGTTTACACCACTAAAATCTATCAATGGTTTAGGTGTCATTATAGGTTCAGTAACTTGATCATATAATTAATTGATTTATAATAATTAGTTATTGTGACATTCATTTAATCTAATAACATATGATTTAATTAAATTATGATAGTCCACATAGAAAATTTCAACATATAATATATATTAAAAATTGAGATAAATTTTTTTTTTCAAAAAATCTTGATTTGTTCAAAATTGTGCTTCCCATCATGAGTTGCATTCACATCATGAACAAATAAAATTAGCCAATACATAAGAATTATAATACGTGATTCATGCAAGCATATTTTCTTAGCATATAAAGAGACATGTGTTTTATAACACAAATTTGCATCTAATTTCTTGGCCATAAAATTAATGATTTTTCCAATACATGTACTAAAAGATCCCTTGAATGAATAATGACAAGAAGTTAAAGAGGGAGCCCTGTAATGGAACACAAATGAAATTTAGAAGTTAAAGAAAGACTTCATGAAATTTTCATATAAAACAAAGAGATATAATAAATCACAGAAGATATCAACAATTATATTAATGATAAATAAATATGGGACAATCATTCAAAGAATGTAATAGTTAGAATTTCATACTTTCAAATTATCATATAACCAAAATTTTCAAGAGAAAGAAAGAAAAAAAGGAAGAAAAGAAAAGGGGATATAGATTTAATTAATGATATAATAAGAAAATACTAGACCTAAATTAAACATGTGCACATATCACACACAAGAAAGGACTTAAACTAAACATGTGTACATATGTATTAATCAAAAGAGAAAATAATCATAAGTTGAGATTTTTATCCAAAGACAAAAATAATGCAGAAATTGTGTTGGTTTATATAGCAAGATCATTTTGAAATAGTTTACCAGATTATCGAGAAACAAGGCTGATTAATTATAACATAATAAGATTTCAAAAGTCAAAAAAATCAAAACCAAATCATATTTGAAACCTCAATACGTTATACCTACAGACTCATGGTTTTTGGTAAAAAAAGAAAAAGGAAACAACTCATATATTTTTTTTCAGCAATCTCTACTTGATTACACCATTTTAGCAATACACGATTTTTTCTCAATCTCTTCTCTTTATGATTTCTGATATCTCCTCTCTATGATTTTTTATGTGCCCTTTCTCCTTCAACATGTTCTCTATATATAATTGGAGAAAGAACTTTAGGTATCGATTGTTTTGAATTTGTTTGTGTCCCACTATCATTCTTCAAACTAGAAGATAACTAAAAGATACAATAAAGTGATAAATTGATAAATAAAAATGAAAATAAAAAAAATCATAATATACTTATTCATCTCTTTTTCTCTTTTTTGTTAAGGTAAAACCAAAACATTTTTTTTATATCCTTTTAGATTTATTTAAATGTAATCTACTGAAGCAAAATATTGAGAATAATAAACAACAACAACAACAATGATGATGATGATAATTAATTAATTAATTGGGGAAAGATAAACCCTCTCCCTAATAATACTTAAAAGATATATAATTGGAAAAGGATGAACCCTCTCCTTAATAATAATTATCTTTAGCCTGATGTTTTTTCTAAAAAAAAAAAAACTAATTGGGGAATGATAAACCCTTTCTCTAATAATAAGTAATAAATAGGTAAAATAAATTTAAAATAAAAATATTGATTTAATCTTATTCAAATAAAATTTAATAAAAAATTATAAAAAAATATTTTTCTATATTTTTTATCCTTTATTTTATATCTTTTAGATATAATAAATGAAAATAAATGACAACTAATAAAACTAAACAAGACTACTCTCAATTTAAACAAGTTTTTTTAAATGATAAAAAATTGAAAATAAAATTTAGATTTTTATATTATTTATTTTTAATTTTCAGATTGACTCAGACAAAATATGATGTTCATAGTTACCCCTTTTTGTTTGTTTCTTAGTTGAAAAAAGTTGTAGATAAGTTTACAACATTTTTAACTAAGAACAAATAAAGATAGAATGTGTATTTTGTTCAAGGTGCATTGTAACTCCATGAATTTGAAAAAAAAAAAGAAAAGTAGAGAAACATAAAACGAGAACATGATGAAGCAAGAATTTAAAATGTGAACGTGATACAATAGGAATTTAAAAAACAAACATAGCATATCAAGAATATAAATGGTAGGAATTAAAAAAAATGTGAATGTGAGGCAACAGGAACTTAAAAACACAATGTGGTGTAGTAGGAATTTAAAATACGAATGCAGCCTAATAGGAATCTAAATGACATGAATTCAAAATGTGAACATGGTGCGGTAAGAAATTAAATGATGAGAATTTAAAAATCAAAACACAGAGCTACAAGAATTTAAATAATAGGAATTTAAAATGCAAATGTGGCACAATAGGAGTTTAAATGATGGAAATTTAAAATGTGAAGGTGGCACAGTTGAAATTTAAATGTTAGGAATTAAAATACGAACATGACACGATAGGAATTTAAATAACAAGAATTTAAAATATGACCGGGCACAATAGGAATTCAAATGACAAAAATTTAAAATGTGGACATGGCACAATAGGAATTTGAATGACATGAATTTAAAAATTTGAACATGACACAACAAGAATTTAAAATGCAAATGTTGAGTATTAGGAATTTGAATGATACAAACTAAAAATGTAAACATAGTGCAGTAGGAATTTGGATGACATGAATTTAAAAATGTGAACATGGCGCAGCAGGGGTTTGAATGACATGAGTTTAAAATACGAACGTGGCGTAACAAAAATTGAAATTATATGAATTCAAAAATATGAATGTGGCATAACAAGAATTTAAAAATACAACCATGATGTAACATGAATTTAAGAAAGTGAATGAGGCGCAACACGAATTTAAAAAAGTGAATGTGGTGCAATTGGAATTTAAATGACCAGAATTAAAAATGTGAACATGGTGTAGTGGGAACTTAAATGACAGGAATTTAAAATGTGGACATGGCACAATAGGAATTTAAATGACAAAAATTTGAAAATGTGAACATGGCACAACAGGTATTTAAAAATGTGAATGTGATGCAACAAGAATTTAAATGACAAGAACTAAAATGCAAACGTGGTGTTGCAGGAACTTAAATGACAAGCATTTAAAATGAAAACATGGCACAATAGGAATTTAAACAATAGGAAGCATTTAAAATGTGAACATGGCACAATAGGAATTTAAACAATTGGAATTTAAAAATACGAACATGTAGTAGAGAGAATTTAAATGATAGGAATTTAAAAATGCGAATGTGGCACAACAAGAATTTAGAAAAGCAAACATGGTACAATAGGAATTGAAATGATAGGAATTTAAAATTGCTAACACGAAGCTACATAATTTAAATAACAAAAATTTAAAAATGCATATGTGGCTCGATAGGAACTTAAATAACAAAAATTTAAAATGCAAGAAATTTTAATGGGAATGTGCCCCAACTAATTTTAAATGGGAATGTGGCCCAACAGGAATTTAAAGAGTGATGAAAGTAAATTTGAATGAGAAAACAAATTATAGTAAAAAAAAAAAAATTTAATGAAAAATAATTTGTAGGCGATAATTTTTTTTAGAAAAATTTGAAAAATATATTACAATAATGATTTAAAAATAGTGAGAAATCAAATCTTATTGGTGAAAATAGATTTTGGTCAAAAGTTTAATTGAGGTGAAGACTTCAAATTGCATTTGAAAAGGCATGGCCTAATCTTGGGATGTGAAAAGGCATCATAACAATTTTGCAAATGACTAGGATATTACTAAGACCATTTAAAGGACAATGTAACAACCTATAAAGTGACTAGGAATCGACATAGTCTTAGAGAATGGTATGGTATCTCCATAACAATAAGCAATACTTTGCCATATCTCCAAAATGACAAATCATCACCATTATCTTTTAAAAAAATGCTAGACATTGCCATAACCATAGAAATGCATCACTATATCATTAAAAGCATTCATCAAGTGCATTAAAAATGCAAATGAAAATGTAAATTGCAATTTCAAACACGAAACAAACATGCACACATGGATGTTTTTTAAAGGTAATAACTTATGTTTGCAAATTTTTAATAATCCTGGAAACATTTAAAATCAAGTAGACGTAAAAATTTTGCCCAAGTTTTATTCAAAAATGAATTTCAAATGATATTGAAAATGCATATTTGCATATTAAAGGCCACTGCCACAACCACCAAAGGTAAACTAGAATTTCAAACATGAGACATATATGCACACATAGATTCCTCGAAAGGTAATAACTTATGTTTGGAATTTTTTTTCTAAAAATGCTGAGAGCATTTGAAATCGAGTAAATACAAAAATATTGCCTCAGTTTTATGAGAAAGTGTGTTTTAAAAAAAATTCATACACAAATTAAAATTGGACAAATTTTTTGCTTTATTTAAAGACAAACATAAAAATACCTTAATTCAAATGCATATGCACACATTGAAATTTGAAAATGTCATTGTATTGCTTGAATTCTCAATTGTTTGTTGCAAACAAATCCAAAAATACTTTAAGGTTAGACATTTAAAGCACTTTAAAGAAATTCCTAAAAACTCATCCATATGATGTTGTACCTTTACTATTGCTCAAAGTGGGGACTTTTATTTTTCAATCACAATACATATCTCTTGGATTAATTATTCCTTGTATTTAGATATTTGAAAATCCTTTCCTGCTCAAATTTAGTACTTGCTTTGTCAAAATTTAAAATATTTTATTTGTTTTATTTAACATGATTAACTAATGGCCATGTATGGGAAACAAAAAAGAATAAGTGAACAAGATGCAGTAGTAAGAAAGAAACTTGAACTTTTGAAATTTTTTGAATAATTAAATTCTTAGTAATAAAGTGCTAAATTGAATTCAAAGATCAAATGTTACAAAAAAGGAAAAAGAATTTACTCCAATTTCAAGAATAAAAAGAACTACCAAATCTATGACATTAGACTGAAAATAAATCATAAAAAATTGCCCTTGTTTTACTTTATGTTTATATTTTTTTTAACATTCCTTTAGGAGATTTTTGGATGAAATTGCCAAATTGAACCAAAAGGTCAAGAGATGAAAAATTTTACCAAGGTTTTAAGGTTAGAAAATAAATATCAAACTTATGACACTAGACTACCAAGAAGTCATAATAACAAAAATTGCCCTCGTTTAACATTTTGTTATATTTTTAGTATTCCTTTTAACAAGCCTTATTGATATTAAGAAGTATATATTTTCTAAGTCAAACTTTGCCCCTTTTTTTTTCACAAAGTTTTCCTAGTTTTTATTTTAAACAAAACCCAGCATCAATGAGGTGTTTAAAAGTTTGAAATGTGGAAATGATGAAAAGGTATTGGAATGGAAGGATAAAAGGCTCAAAACTCATTATCCTAAAAAAACCATTCTTCAAATATTCTTCATATCTATTTCCAAAAACTTTTATGCAGACATTCATCAACTTGATGAAGATACTTGATGGCTTGTAATGTGGTTTGAGAGCATATAATGTGGTTTCAAGAAAGAATAGTTTCAAGGCTAAAAAATATTATGTTGGACTTTAGTAAGAATCTTTCATTTTATCTTTTGTGGTCTTCCACTTGATTTTTCCATAAATCTTCCTTTCATTTTTTAACCTCCTTTCTTGATTTGCACAATCCAATGATTGTTTATATTTTTTATATTCTTTTCAAAGATGTATTTTTATTTTGTTTTCTTTATTTTCCTTTTCTTGTTCTCTCATTTTGAAATATTTTCATTGAACTATTCTATTTCCTTTTACCATTCCCTACTTTTTTTTTCTTGAACTTCTTTTCTCTTTCACTTTGGCCAATGATGAACATAATTTATATACATTTTATATCCCTTCTATACTTAGTCTTTTGTCATATTTTTGTGTGAAATTGGATACTTGTGATTGGTTTCTTGAATTAGTCAGTGCTGGAATTTAATTGGACTGATTTGGTAATTTGATACTATTTCAAATTTTTAGTTATATCTAGAGTTTTGGAGTTTGGTTTTAGGTGATTCTTAAGTCTTTGAAAAGCTAAAAGGAACCTCCACAAATGTTATAAAAAGTCCCAAGTCTAGTTTAACAATTTAGAGGGTCAAATTTAGCCTAGAAATCAAATAGAGTGCTGACCTACTGACCCAGAATCAATCTCAATATTTTGACTCTATTTGGAGTTTCAGACCTCAGTTTAGTGCAAACCTACGCCCATTGATATCTAATATCCACTACCAAAACTTTTATGAAGGTTTCAAGGTCAAAACACACCTTTTAGATTAAGTTTTAGGGTTGTAGATCTGAGTGATGAACTTTATTATGGGTTCGATTTCTCTGTAAAATGGTTTCTATTTTTAGCCCATAAGTTGAGCTAGGAATCAATTTTTTGAGCAAGGTTAGGGCCATTAAATTTCTAAGAGATAGGGTTGCAAATTTTATAAAGAGACCTAAGTCCAATTGTGCCTTCATCTAACCCTAATCAGCATCCAAAGTGAAATGAGAGGTGTAGAGTATAAAAATGTGAATTTCATAGTCTTTTAGGAACTTTTTCATTTCTCTCATTTTTGTAACAATGGAAGAGCTCTTCTAGGGCAAGAACACCAGTCACTTTTAGGTTTTCTATTTTCTTTTCTTTTTCTTTTTATTTATTTTGCAATGTGTAGATAAACCTTTCATCTAAGGGAAATTCTGCTTTAATTCTCTTGTTAATTGTGAGACCTATTTCTATTGCTGATCTATTCCCAATTTGATTTCCTTGTTTCAATGGCAATAGGGTTTTTTATTTTGCCCTAGTGTTGGTAAATTATTCTAGGGAAATATAGGGTGATTAATAAATTTGATGTTAGGGTGAGTTTGTGAGTCAATCTTAGTCTTTTTAAGATCCTAATGCCATTATTGAGTTAACTGAGGTGCTGGATTTTGATCAATTCAATAATAAGGTTAATTCAAGGGTTGGACTCTATTAATGAAATTAGAGGGAAATTAGGAATAATTAATTTAGGTGCTAGGCCTAATTCAATTCTTGGCTAAGCGATTAAATAGAGAATGAAACTTTCATGTCTATGTTCAATCGCTAAATTGAATGTAAGAGTCCTCTACATTGAAGCTTTTCCACTTAGAGTTCTTTTTCTACATTTAATTATCTTTGTTCATGTTGCTACTTATTATCTATTTTCATATTCTATTTAGATAGCCAATATTCCCATATAGTCTTTTACTTTTATACACTAAATTAAGAACAAGTCCCTATGAATTAACCTAGACTTATCCTACTATATGCTAGAATAGTTTAACTTATTATCTTTGCCAATTTTAACACCAGTTAAAATTTTTGCATCATTGTTGGGGATTGACTTGATTGATTCTTGTATTTTTAGTAGAACTTTGTATTTATGATACTGACATTAGGATTAGGCTCTAAATTTTGTTTATTTTCTATTGCTTTTACCCTTTTTGTGTATAGTTTTGCTAGTTTATAAGTATTTCTGGTAGGGATCGATTGGAAATTTTTCTATGGATTTTGGGGCTGAAATTTGGCAAGCTAGAAAATTTTGGCCTTCTAATAAGAATCTATGACTTTGCCATGGACCCCTACTTGTTTTCACTAAATTCCATCATTTCCTATTATTTTTGAATTTTTCATTATTTTTCTCATTTACTAACCAATTTCTCACTTTTTGTTTTTCTTGTTTCCTATTATTTTGTCAATTTCTTTTACTATTGTTGTTGTTTCATATTATCTAACATTTTGCATTAGAAGTCATGATTGAAAATTATAGACTTGAACAATAACTATTTGAGTTAACTTTTTTGATTCTTTAATGGACATAAATGCTACTAACCAATGGACATCCAACATATCCAACATTACAATGTTATGAACCATTCTAGTAAGCTTATATAGGGGGAGGTTTATAAAGCAATGTGGTCCATATTATCCACAGAGCCAATATGATCCATACTCCTACTCATGCAATTATGGATGGTATGATCACTATGGTTCATCTTTTGACCATTACAATCATAAATGCTTTCATCAATCATATTTGAGCTTTGACTACCAAGGTGGACAAGCCCCATTCAACTTCTAAAGTAGCAAAACTAAGGTCCATCTGCTAGCAATTACCTTGAAGACCTAGTTCAAACTTTTGTTAGTGATAACTTGTAGTTTCAGTAAGAACAAAGTGCCAATATGTTGTAGCTCCAACAAGAAACAAATGCCAGACTTCAAAACCTAAAGGCACAAGTGAGTCAGCTTGCAACACAAATTAGTAAGCTGGAAGCTCAAAATTTAGCTGACTTAAGTTAAGAGCAAAAAGAAATAGAAAATTTAGAAGAAGAGAGCAACCTTTAACTTAATGTTACTAATACTGCTCATCCTCCCTTTCCTAGTACATTGGCTAATTCCAAGAGAGAAGAACAAAATAAGATAAGTGTGGGGGAAAAACATGCCTATTATTATTCAAAGAAAATTTCTCCACATTTGTAAAGGCCTAGATTTTGACATTCTAAAAATGCCTTTCCTTATATTAACCAGGACTATAATTGATATTTATGATGACACACTTAACATGGAATTGAATGGAGTGATAATAATTTTTAAAATATTTAAGGCTATGAAATATCTTGCGGATGATTATTCTATTTTGTCTATTGATCTTATTAAGTTCTCAATGCAAGATGTATTTTAGTTGTATAGCAAAGCTTAACTTAATGCATTTGATGTGGCAATGCATAAGGGCTTAAGTGTAGGGTGAGACTTTAGCTTTGCTTTGCTTTCCTTTTTGTTTTGTTTGTGTTTAAAAGAAAAAAAAATTGTGTTTATTTTGTTCATTTAGGTGTTTTTTAATGGTAATGAATTTGTTTAGGCCTTCAGTAGGTTACAATTGATTTTGATGGTAACTTACCATGATTAAATAAATTATCTTTCCACTTGGTCCATGAATTTGATGAGCATAGTGATGAAGTTTGAAATGTTCATAGATTGATTTTTGTAGATATATAGCCTATGGGGTTTTGAGCTATTACTGATTATTTTTATTAGGTTCTTCTTCTTTCTTGTGTGTGATTTTCTTTCATGAAATTGTTGCTCTAGAATTTTCTTTGAATCTTTTTGAGATTACTTTGGCACATACATGCATGAATATGATTAAGGTATTCTTTTATTGAGCTATTTTTTCCCTTTTAACTAACCTTCCAATGTACTATTATTGAGCGCTTTTGAACCTAATTGACCTTTTTCTTGTTATTTAGCCCATTATAAAGCCAAGCCATGATGCATTTATCTTTTCCTAACCTTAAGGATTAGTAGAGGATCTAATTCATTAGTGGGATAGGTTTTTGAACAAGTGCGGAGATTTGCTAATTGTATAGTGAAAAGGCAAATGTGATTCATTACAATGGCAAAAAATAAGAAACAAATGAAAAAAAAAAGAAAAAGATCTCAATGAAATTTAAGAGAAAGAAAACAAGAAAAAGAAAATTGAATTTGAAAGAAAAAGAAAATTTCCAAAAAGAAAGAGCTCAAAACAAGAGAAAGTTAAAAACTAAAGAAAATGAAAGAGAAGTGATCAATATGAAAATTTGTGATGTAGATTCCAGTTTTAATTGCTCATTTGCTTGTTTGAATATAAAAATCTATGCCCTATTAGTCTCTTTGGTTTGCACTTTCATATCCTTATCATTCCTTTCCTTCCCTTCCCTTTGTCCTTGGCCACATTACAACCCTTAAGAAGTCTTTTTGATTTGTGTTTTACATGTGATTTGACTAGTGGATATTAGATAATAGGCAAGCTTCTAGTATTGCATCTTCATAGAATGAAATTGAGTGAAACAGTTGCCTATCTTCAACACTAAGAGAGTTAGAGAGCTTATCTTGTGAAGGTCTAACAATTTGATCTACTTTCCTTTTGAATAAAATTGCTTTGCTAGTTAATTTTGAGTTTTAAGTTATCAAGAATGTTTCTCCGTAATGTACTATGTCCCTTAAAATTTTGGTTGTTTCCTTACTTTTAGTTTTGCATTCTTATCATTGTTGAAAGGTTAGTGTTTGAGTTTTTGTTTTAAGTGTAGTTTGGTTTAGTTTTGGTGTTTTACCTAAACATGTGCAAGAGCTAAGTGTGGAGGAATTTCATGAACACAATTTATACATATTTTATATCTCTTCTATACTTGGTCTTTTATCATGTTGTTGCCAAATTAGATACTTGTGATTGATTTCTTAAATTGGTTAGTTTTAGAGACTAATTCGATTAATTCAATAATTTGATTCTATTTTAGGTTTTTAGATGTATCTAGAGTTCTAGACTTTGGCTTTGGGTGATTCTTATATCTGTCGAAAGCTAAGAGGAAGCTTTAAAAATGTTATAAAGAGTCTCAAGCTTAGTTCAGTCATTTAGAGGGTCAAATTTAGCCTAGAAGTTGAAACAAAGTGCTAACCCACTGACCTAGAACTAGTCTCAATATTTTGGCCATATCTGGAGCTCTAAAGCTTAATTCAGTGCAAAACCTAAGCCCATTGGATATCTAAGACCAACAAATAAAGCTTTCATGAGTGGCTTAAGGTCAAAACACACCGTTTTGAATAAGTTTTAGGGTTGTGGATCTAAGTTACAAACTTTATAATGGGTTGGACTGTTTTACAAAATTGCTTTAGCTTTTAGCCCATAAGCTAGGAGTTGAATTTTTGAGCAAGGTCAGGGTTATTATATTGCTAAGAGATAGGGCTACAATTTTTATAAAAAGAACCAAGTCCAATTGCACCTCTATCTAACCTTAATAAGCAACCAAAGTGAAAGAGGAGGTGTAGAACATAAAAATGTGAATTCCATAGTCCTTTAGGAACCTTTTCATTTCTCTTCTAGGGCAAGAACACTAGTCACTTTTAGTTCTTCTCTTTTCTTTTATTTTTGTTTTTATTTCTTTTATAATGTGTAACTAATCTTTTCTTTCAATCTAAGGGAAATTCTACTTCAGTTATCTTATTGATTGTGAGACTTGTTTCTATTGTAGATTTATTCCTAATTTAATTTCCATATTTCCCTAATTTAATGGAATTAATCACTTCAAATGATTGATTAATAGGGCCCATTAATTGATTATTGATTATAATTAATTGCTTGTTAAACTTCTATAATCAAAGTTGTTTATAAATGTTTGGGTTGAATAGCAATAAGATTTTTTAGTATGCATTATTGTCAATCAATTATTCTAGGAAATATAAGGTGGGTGATGAATTTGTTTTGGGGTGAGTTCATGAACTAGTGTTGGTCTTTTCTAGTTCCTAATGCTATTGTTGAGTTGATTAAGATGATGAGCTTTAATCAATTCAACAACAAGCATTAATTCGGGTGCTGGGCTCGGTTAACAAAATTAGAAGGAAATTAGCAAGAATTAATTTAGGTATTGGGCCTAATTTAATTCTTGGCTAAGTAGTTAAATAGGAAATGGAACTTTTGTGTCTATGATTAATCACTAAACTGAATATAAAAGCCCTTTGATTTAAAGCTCTTCCACTTATAGTTCCCTTTTTACATTTAATTTTCTTTATTCATGTTGCTATCTATTATCTAATTTCATATTCTATTTAGATAGTCAACATTCCCACGGTCTTTTACTTGTATACACTGGATTAGTCACCGGTCCCTATGGAACAACCTAGATGTAATACCTAAAAAAAAATGTTACTAAGGGATCAAAGTGAAAAAGTTAAAAATTCATTAGGGCTGGATTGTAATTTCTTATTCTTCAAAAGGACCTATTCGAAGTTGGTGGAAAGTTAGTGGGGCCAAACTGTAATTTGCCCCATTTCCTTTTATGTGTAAATTTCTCCAGCCAGCTTCTTCCTGCAATGCATTCTCTCTCTCCCTCTCTCGAAGCTTCCTACATCATCTTCCTCCCTCTTCAGCTGACCTCCTTTTTCTGGCAAACTTCTTCATCTAGCATTATCGTTGTCTGATGCACCCAAGTTGACGAGCTTCCTCTTATCTGGCACCTTCTTCTCCTTTCTTGCATGCTATTTTTACTTGGCTGAACTTTTGTTGTAGCTGCTGGCAACCTCATCTTCTTCAGTCCTCTACTTCCAAGCGATGTCTGATAGCCTCCTTCCCTCCCTGGCACTTTCTCGTGGCTTGTTACAGCTTGATTCTTCTTTCTCTTTCCTCTCAGTAATGTTTGGCCAATAGCTTCCTTTGGACCACCAATGACGATTTGGCTAGCAGTGAGCTCCCCAGCAAGTTGGCCATGTGAGCGAGGTGGCATGTATACAGGGCCTGAGGAAGTTAGTCATATGCACAAGTAATAAAAGGGCTACGTGCACATGGTGCTTAAGAAAGTTAGTATGCATACAGTGATGGGTTTGCTTAGCCAAAGGGGCAGCAAAGTGGCTAAAATTTCAAAAAATTTCCCTCATTTGGCTCAACAAATGTCCCATGGAACCATTGGTTTGAGGTCTCAAACATCCTAGATCAAATCTAGAATAAAAGTAGAGCACACTAACCTTTAGTCCTGCTCTTACATAGCGGAAGACTGTGGATCTTCACACCAGAAAAATCCTCATTATGGCCTCAAAAACTCCTCTCTGAGTACTAGCTTGAGTGGAGCTTGATTGGAAAGAAATCTTGGAGCCAAAGGACTGAACAATTCAGCCTCTTCCTTTCCCAAAGGTCTCGGCTTCTCAAGCTGTGAGAATGGCTTCCATTCTTCTCCCTTTCAGTTTCTCAAAACTGTGTGTCCATTTCTAAGCTTTTTCCTCATTTTATTTTGTTTCAAAAACAAAATATCTTGGCCCCACATGTTGACCACGTGTGTGT
>JANHAO010013073.1:0-16034 GCA_026873985.1 Saraca asoca | reverse complement strand
AATAAGTACTCAAAATAAACATTTAAGATAATTTAAAAGTTTTATAACACAAAATAATTTAAGTGTAAATAATAATAATAAATAATCGAGCTTGATACGCGTGTCGAAATAGGGAACACATATTCGAACTTTTTAAAATTACGGACACGACCCCGGGGCGTGTCTCCTCGGTGTCGACGGGTGTCGGTGTCGGAAACGACACGGACACGCGGACACGGCTGCTATATGAAGTGTCGGTGCTTCAAAGGTTACTTGTTGTGAATTTTTTTTACACTGATATTTTCCTTTTCAAGTAGTTAGTGGTTACTCATGTTCATCTTCTTCAGGAAAAATTTTGTTTGCCTCTTCATGCTTCCTTTTTGCCTCTTCCATAATGTTGGCTTAGATCTGGTCATCACAAGTGAACCCTTGAATCTGGCTAGGTATTGTTACATCTAAAATGAAATCAACATAAAACAATGTTTTGTGATAGTCAAAAGAATTCATAAAAGGGAAATTACCTAAGTGTTTGACCATTTGAGCCATTGGCTAACGCCTAAGGTCGAAAGGGTGATGATAATGGTAGGCAATGGTAACAATTGGATTAGGTGTTGAATGAACTGATTTGACCAAACTAAAATGGGCATTCGATAAAAGAATGGGCTTTTGTCTAAAAGGTGTTTTGAAAATGTTCGGTTTTATTGATGGATTTTTCCAACAGGCGTTCCACCTTTTTTTGGTTGATGTAGGCATCATAAGCCTCCCTCTTTTTCCAAAGGGATTCCTCCACCTTGCAAATTAAGTATCGAGGCCGTTTGCAATCATATTGAACTTTTCAAAAGCTATGATTTTAGCACTGTGAATACCTGTAGTCTTTGATGAGACCGATTATATCTGCATATGATGACAAAATGAGTGAGCTTTCAGATATATCAATGTTGAAATATGAATGTGTATCGGAAAACCACAAATGTGATAATAAATTAGTACATAAAAGGCAAGGAGAAAACTGAAGAACCTTAAATGAGGAGGATAATGTCTGAATTCAATTTATCCATATCTGAACAATTCGAAACTCTTAGTGCCTTACCTTGGAACTTTTTATCTAATGGGTCAAAGGGGCAACCATGAATGAGGCCAAATTGCCAAGTCACTGTGTTTGACAAATGCTTTTCGAATGACGAAGTTTGTTCTCCTAGTAGCCCTGTATGAAGATATTGGGGACATAAAAACTTCAATCGAATTTCCACACTATGTATGCTGAGAGATTAAGGTTCGAGGTGAACTAAGAAGGGCCATGTGACCTAGAAGCAAAAAGTGACAATTTGGAAGGATGATCACTAGGAAAGGTATAGAGAAAAGAAAAGAAAAGGCCAAAAAGTTCCCTTGAAGTTTTCGACTTGTGCTTAGAATGAAGAGAACAACTGGCTCGCCTAATGTCGTGAGTCAAAAGTCAATTGCTATGGTCGAAGTTGCTATCTAACACAGTGATCCTGAAATATAACAATTAGCCAAAACTGAAAAATCCAGAGAGAGGACCACCCATGTTTGAAAACTTTTGGTTGTTTCTGGGACAATTGATTGCCAAATTTATATTTTCGAACAAAGAAGCCAGAACTAAAGCTCCCACAGCTGATTGCCGACCTTCGTGTGAGAGTACAGTTAGGGGAAGTAAAGATGAAGCAATTTTTAAAGAAAACACACAATATATGTGTTTACAAAGTCAATAAACTGGGAAAGCGATGTGTTCTTCGTGACAAAAGCTAGTGTTATCTTTCCCTTTAAAAGTTTTTATGAAAGTGGAGTAAGTTGAATTTGTACAAAAATACGTACAAGAGTTTTATAGTCCATATTTGAAGGAGTTAGAAGGGGAGAAACAGTTTCTTCATAAGGTCAAAGACTAGTCAATGCGACAACATGAAACATAGTAGGTCCTACCATATTGTAGGGAACGTGCATGTTATTTGAGGAAGACCAAAAGGTGATAGCAGCACCAGTCAAGGGAGAAACACATTTAATAGAAAATGTGGAAAGTTGAATAACTTCAAAGATTTTTAGGCTTTTCTAAGAATCCCCTATTTCAACTTGAACGGTTCAAGCTAGAATAGATACACTGGGGAAGCATGAGGAAAATTGTAAAAAAAATTATTGCATTTTTTGAAATCCATGGAAATTGATTTAATGAAAAGAGGTTTCATTGAGAAAAGCCATTATTTCTATCAGAAAGGTTAAAAGACAAAGGACATAAAAAGCAATAAGGGGATCATTTTCATCAAACTCAAAATTAGAAGATGGAGTCAGGGCCTTGTAAGGAATGAGGGAAGCATTTTCTATGTTGGGATTTGGAACTTTGATGACTTCAAAAGCTTGAGAAGAATTGCTTGAAGTAGAAGCCATAAGAAAGCTTGAAGAAGAGTTGGAAAGCTCGTGGACAAGAAAAGGAGGGAGTTGAAGAGGAGAGCTCACAGAGATGTTAGAATGCAAGTGAGAAGGTGAAGATGATGAAAGCGATCTTGAAAAAAAAAATGATTTAAATAAAGAGAAAGGAAATTGGTGGTAGTTTTTCAAAAAACATGCCTCGAAATAGCACAAAGTACTAACCCCATCATTCCCACTTTATTGCCCTCATCATTGAAAACAGGCTACATGCGAGATGACCATTATTACTTTTTGTCATTTGTCTAATGGAAAAATGTGAAAGGTCATCTTTTGAGAAGGTTTATTCGACTAAGAAGAATAACGAGCGTGTTTTGACCAAGGGAGTTCAAGAGTGAGTACTTAGTTCTTTTTCAACAGGTTTTTTTAAGTCGAGCCATTTTTAATCAAAATCTTCCCAAAAAAATTATATTAAGGGGCCTATGTTACGGTTTATTTTAAATTTCTAGGCAATTTGAAATTGACTTAATACACTTGAGTTTGAAGCGGTTGAACTGCAGATTGGACCACGATCTGTTATCAATTTAATTTTAACAATTATAATTTAATGCATATAAATCACGTTGAATTAGCAGTTTTTAAAAGTTATTTTAGACAATTATTTCATGACATTTGTCTACTTACGTTTCATTTTTCCACCTAGTTTTAGAATAGTCATTTTTCGAATTTCTTTACCTTTATAAATATAGTGATTTTAGTCGACGGGGAAAACTTTCTAAACATCGAAAACTCTAGACACATTCTTTGTATTAGTGTAATCTCACATTTTAGTTGCAAAATTTCTCTATTTTATTTCACACTTCTCTCATTGTGCTTGAAAGTAGCAACTGCCATCTTGTACGACAGTACGAGTCCACTCCTTAAAGTCGAATCTCATTGCACATTTCGATCAAAGCAACTAGTGAGTACATCCTACTACTTTAATTCCTAGTTCAAATTGGCCCTTCATCTCTTTATAATATTGTTACCGTTGTGACCAACAAAATTCGCAATGAATAGGATTGGTTTAGGTATCAACCATAAGACCCAACAGGTGATAACCATGACTTCGAGTGAAATATACGTTGAAAATATGGATACAAGCAATGCAAAAGGCATCAATACTGAGCCTTCTTCCCAACTTCTCTAAAATGGCTATTTGATGTTTTAGCCATTAAAAAAAAAACAAAAAATAGGTTCATCTTTGGAAACTACATTGTAGATCACCTCCATACAGGGGTCAAGGTCATTTCATAAATAAGGCCAAGTGAAAAACTGGTACAGATGGATTAAGACAGTTAAATCACGATATGTATATAATGGTATGTGCTTGTACAGTGTACACATCTATAACTTTTTAAGATAAACTGTCATGCAGAATTCCATTACTTGGAATCTGGTGGCTGCTCTCCATATTTACCCTTTTTAAAAAAACTCACTTATGCCATCTCCACAGTGCGCGGCTGGCATTCAACAAGGTATCATTAGTAACATGCATCTCAGCCTGCCGTATTTCTGTTCACAAACTACTGCAGCCATTTCCCCAATACCTCTTATCATCATTTTGGCATCAAGTCAACAATGGAGGATTACTGGATTTCACAGAAGTGGCCCTCCATATGTTCAGCAAATGCCAACAAGGATCTGCCTGATGCCTTCAACTTGCTCACTGATATTATCAATGGCAAAAAAGGGAATGGGTCCTTTACAGTAATCAGCAACGCTCAACATTACTCCAGTTTAGTAGCCATATTTTTCATTCAATGATGTACGTCCATCACCTGATTGTCCTGCATGGAATAGGGATAGTATGAGCATCCAGAAAAGACAATTTAAGCATATAGGCAGAATGCAGACCCTAATTATTATGCATACCTTCAGGAGGAACCCATGATTCATAATCAGTATCACTACTTAAAAATGATGGTTTCTGAGGCCCAAGCACTCTTTTAGGCTTCTTGTCTTTAACTGAATTATTTGACTCTGATGCATCTTGATTTTCATCACAAGCATATAGTCCCCTTTTATGCTTTAACAACAGTGCCACTGCATCCTCAGCCACGAGTTCAGCACCCACAGAGGAAGATGTCACTTGCTGAGAGGCATCATAATCACCTGTTTCAGTTTTCTCAACTTGTTTTTGTTTCCTTAAAATTAGACCAGGAGCAGCAGACTCAATTCTAGATTCCAGCGTATTTTTTCCATCACCTTCAGTGGCCAAAATTTTATTCCTGTCCTTGTAGTCAATAAACTGATTGGATGCATCGATCTCATCCATATTTAGAGGAGCTGCCACTTGTTCAGCATCACCTGTAACCCTATCATCTACTGCTCCTAACCACTGGGGTTTTGTGACAGTGTATACAACATTCTCAGAATCCACATGGTCAGCACCAGCTTCTAAGTTGTTTAAGCTCACATTTGCCTCAGCAGTTTTTCCTTCTTGTATGGAGCGATCCACTTTAGAAGAAGGCTCACTTTTTTTATTTGTTTCCACAGGTGGTTTCTTCTTAACAACAGAGACATCTTCAGGTTTGTTTGGCTTTGGTTCTTGTAGTTTCATTTCCCTTTTCTTGGTAGCTTCTCCTGTTGGGTCAGCAATCTTCAACAAGTAGCTTATCCTATCAAGCTCAGACTGAAGAGTTGATAATTCCTTCTCGAGTTGTACACTTTTGTCATGCACTGAAAGCAAAGGACAGAAATTGGTGACTCTTAAAATTAGGGTTTGGGAAAGGGGAGAGAAGGGCTAGAGAGACATAAGGTAAAAGGAAACACATTATAATTGAATGACAGCTCAATTACATAACACTTTAATCTTAATCACAGAGACTCTAATACCCTTTACTTTGGGTGCACTACAAGCCATAATACTTTCCTAAATAGTAAAGTAAACCACATATTGTAGATTATAATTCCACCAATCAAGTCTTAATCCTGATTTATTTTAATCCCACTAATCATGCTGAGTCTCAACAGTGACAATAGAGCAGTGACAATATAAGGTAAATTACACTGAGAATATCTCTACCTGTGAAATTCAAGTTTTAGGTCATTCATTCTTGAACAGAATGATACACAAAATGTCAGAACAACAAAAAACTAGCATTTGCAGGTTAACACATGATTTCAATCCACCAACTACATACAAACATAAGCACACATGAATGCAGAATCCACCAAAAGGAGTATAATTGATAATAAACTTAAAACCTGTAACCACAATATACAATGTATGCTGAAAGAACTCTCACCTAGCTGAGATGAAAGCCCAGACATGTAAGCATCAAGAGCATCACCAACTTCATCTTGTACAGTACTCTCTGATAGCATTTTGTTCTCCTCAATCAAAAGCAACTCTTTCTTGTCTTTTATTTCCTTGATAATATCATCCCTCTTATCCAGAAGAGTATCACCAGTTTCAATTGATTGATTGTCACCAGGCTTCTGACGAGAAGGCTTTTTCATTGTCCGGTCATAAAATTCATCATCATCACTAAACAACATAATCAATTACCAGAATGAGCATATTGGTAGAAAAATCTTGATAGATATCCTAATAAAAGGTAGAGTTGAAAAGTTATGCAGCTGAGAAGCTGACCAGACCCATGCGTATGCGAATTGCTACAACACTTGCTTTTGTGATACTACACTTTATATTGTAAGTGTTATCAACAGGAATCAACCAAGCAGTTTACTTGCACGGTTCATTGTCTAAAAGGAGAGTGGGTTCCAGAAAGAGAATACAAGCAAGTAGCCTTAAGCAGCGCACTGGCTGAGAATGATTGATCAACATCAAAATCTTGTTAGGACCTTCATAGGCCGGTCTCCTTGTGGACATTTTTTTTGCCCCATCAGCATTAGATTCCATCAAATATCAACTCAAATGCTGGATCTGTCCAGTGATATGGTGGGTTTAGCTATAGTTTTAACACTAGTATTCAGTGATATTCTCCTCAGTTGAAGTGTTCTTTTCCTATATTTTCTGCCTTAATTGGTTTTTCCATTTCTTGATACCCTTAGGAGCCTGATTTTGCATTTCTCTCATGTTCCTTCTTCATGATATTTTTTTTTTCCTTATAGAACTTACTAGTATTTTCTTCTTTTATCAGACCAAAAACAAAAAAAGGGCACACCTCAAATATTCTTCTTCATCTTCCATTGTACCATTCTTCTTTCCAAGAGATTTCTTTCCAGCACGTGCTCCTATACTTTCTCGAATACTGTCATTCAGTGTCTCTTCCAAGTTTTCAAGTTCTTCCATTATCTATCAAAGTTTATAACCAAAAAGGTCAGAAATATCAGTTATCCATGTACTCATCAGTATTTCTAATACACAAGTCTAGCACAAAAGATATGGTTAGGGAGGGGGGATATGAAGTCCTTTCTTTTTCAACATTACCTGTGTCATTCTTTGCTCATTCCTAGCAATCTGAGTCTGTTGTCCTTGAGTTAACCCACCCTGAGATATGTCTTTAGCACGTATAGCATTTATTTCTTTCTTCATGTTAGCGATCTACACCATGAAAAGTGGAATAAGTAAAAGGATATAATTACACATCTAACTAACCATTAGATTAACAGTAACAGAGAAGAGAATCACATATTAAAACAGTTCAACACGAGCATATTTATTAAACTTGTACAAGGGATGCTTTCACATATATGACATATCAGATTATCCATCTTGTGTATTTGCATCAAATTGCAGCTAGAACCTAGTCCAAAGGGAATGGAATGAAACAACAAAAAATGTAGGCCATGACTCACTAATTGCTCTCCCTGTTACTACAAGAGACAATCAGACAACCAATATTTTCAAACCATTTCCAGAAATATTTTCTATGAAGATATATTAAATTAAATCCAACAGCTGAATCTGACAAATTATTAAGTTTGGAAAAAGAAAATAAAAGGAGATAAGGAAACCTGATGCCTAAGTCCCCTTTGACCTCAAAACCAAGACTTAGGCTCACCATCCACACTCAGAAAAAAAAAAAAAAAAAGAAGGTTGAAGACGACCTAGATTCTTACTACCTCCGCCTAGCTCCAAAACCTTTCCTATCCAAGGTAGTCAAATGTAAAAGGTGCCTCTATGGCATTAGACCTCCCTAATGCCTCAAGGCAAGAGCAGCTAATAAAGCACTCGCCTGAGTGAAGTGAGGCCCCAAAACTAGGAACAAAATAATATATATATATATATATAACAAAGAATAGCTGTCTTCTAACTACCTTTAGATAAAATTAGCATATAAATATCTGCTCAAGCATAAAATTCATATAATTTATCCAGTGTAGTGTACTAATTTTTTTTTTTTTAAAAGGAAAATATATATTAGAGTAAAAAAAGAAAATAACAGAGCAGATTGTATAAAACATAGAAGATTATATTAGAAACAATATTAAATATGAAAAAAAAAAATTAGATTATATTAACAGAGCATATTAGAACTTAAAATCAATATTAAACTGAATTTTTTAATAGAAATAGAATAAAACAAAGAAAAATGAAAAGAAAATAAAAAACTAACGTTGATGGTTGGCTTCCTCTGTCTTAATGTTAGTAAAACAAAGCTGCTTTTTAGATAGAGCAGAAATAGAATAAAACACTTTTTTAAACTGAGGCAAAACATTTTTTTAACTGTGATCTTATGTCAGTGAAAACGTTTGCTTTGACGCTTTCTGAAAGGCACACAGGTGAGCAACTCACTGAACAAGAGCCGCCTCCTTGCCCAGGAAACAGAGCAACTCTTCTGCACTTCACCTTAGGCGGCCAAGCAAATCCCTTTAACTACACTGTTCCTATCAAAAACCTTATACAACTAACCCAGCCATAAACTTTCTTGAAGACCAACTTAAAAACTAAACTGTGACATCTTCTCATCACATCACCCAACTAATTTGCTACAAAAGCTGCATCCAAAATCTCTGCCCAAATGAGATAACTTTTAAACACATTTTATGCTGATTGAATAATGTTACATTATATCACATGACTAGAGGACACAATATATGAAAACAAACTGACACAAGAAATTTTACCTTTTCCATTCTTTTTAGTATTTTCTCACGGGTTTTCTCCTGTTTCTCTGTAAGCTGTCCTTTATATGATTGCCATGTAATTTCATCACCAACATCCTGAAGTTTGAGTCCACAAATCAGTGAGAAGGAAGACATAAATGATCAACTCCAAAATTCTCACACAAAATATAGATCTTAAAAAGGCTAGATATATCAGAGTTTGAAGAAAAATTGCTTCACTACATGGAGTGACTACAAAATTCTAACAAACCTCATCTTCTTCTATAGCATCCTCACCCATACCCCATGAGACACCATCAGCAAGAGATGCTTCCAGTTTTGCTCTATGAAGGGAAGCTTCTCGATCTAGCATTCGCTCACGTATCTTTGCTTCCCTCATAATTTTATGATCTGTCTCCTACAACAGTTATAGCAATAAACATATAAAATATCATATTTATAACTAGAATGTAGGTAAACGACTTTGATGCTTAGTTCAATATAATCAAATTTTTCAATAAATTAATATACAAAATAGCTCCTCAATAGTGAGTATATCACCACAATAAGAAAATTCAAAAATCAAGCAGTACAAAGAGAAAACAGAGTAACCAATACATAATGCAAAACCTTTTTTATTCATAAGTTTCATTGCCTAGTTTCAGATTTATATTTTCCCTAATTAGATAATGAGTATCCCTTTGCCTTTTTGTTCTTTCCTTTTCCCTTACATTTCAAACTTGAACAGCATGTGCCCCTTGGTCCCAAACAGAGGTTTTTATATCAGATATTATAGGTGATTGTTAGAAAAGATGGTGTGCAATATGTTAAAAACAAGCACATGCAAACTGGAACACATAGGCAAATCTAATTGGAGTAAATGAGAAAGAAGCCCGGCTCTTACTGGAGGCATCAAATCAGATGGTCCTTGAAAAATGAACAAACGAGAGGATCTGTAAATAGAAAACAAAGGAACAATCAAGAGCATGTAATAAGAAAAAAGAAATTTCTCAGATTAACATTTCTAGATTTCATTAAAATCATTTCATTTTTCACAACTCCAGAAGTTCGATCAACAAGGAAAAACAGAAAAAAAGCTTGAAACCAAACAAATATAAAATATCAATGGACAGGGGGAGCTACAACAAATTTCTTTATACTTGATTACCGACAATATCAGAAATTCAATAAGGAGCATGCAACAAAAGCCAAAACTGGAGTGCTCTGAAACCATGGAAACTTCATTATGTATCAACCCTCTAATTGTAACTTGAGCCAAATGAATTACGGACAGAAATAACTGAACAAGGAACAAGAAATTGCAGCAGACTATGTAGCACCGATAGTGAATCATATCAGATATGATAGGATACAAATACGGCAAGAGTATTATAAATAAATATTTAAACTATATCTTATACAAAAAGATTCAGCACAATCACTCACAAATGTGCTCAAATATCAACAACCAGACAAGGTTTGAAAAACCAGACCAGATCCGATCAACCGCCATGCTTTTTAGGTTCAAGTCGACCCAAAAAACCACTCTAGCAATCAAACCGGCCTAAACTGGTGAGAACTGACAAAAACCAGCCAGATCAAATATTTATTTATTTATTTATTTTTTTCCTTTTTGCATCTAGACTTCTTACTTTGGGGTTGGGTTGGCCAAATAAGTTTATATGCAACCAAAAACTAACAAAAGAAGAAATTTAACACGTAATTGATTAAAAAATCACTAACTTGCTTCATTTCTTTGTCTTTATATATATATATAAATTATGAGCTCATATTTGCAGTGTAGATTACCTATTATTTAATTTTTAATAAATTTATATAAATTTTTATTTATGACATCATCCAGTTTGATCATTAATTTAAGCGGCTAGACCAATCGAACCATAATCCAATAACTTTTCCGGTTAGCTGTCCAGTCCAGATTTTATAACATTGCAACTAGACATTAAATTTCAAGTCTGTAACATGGCATCAAGTTCATTAACTTGACTGAACCAGAGCTACTCAGCCAGCAACCAACAGCCAAAGAGCAACCAAGCTCCAAGAAATTGATTGAAAAAAAAAAAAACAACAACAACAACAAAACCAGCTGCAATGAGAACCAAAGAAAATGCAGCAAGAGTGGAGCAATTCTCTGTTAGGGTTGAGAAAGGGTGAAAGACGAAAAGAATGCATTTATGTTAGGGTAGAAATGCAATCTAAATCTGGCCTCATGTTTAGGCCAAAACATCATCTAAGCAAAATACTGGTCAGCATAACCAATGCATAAAGCATGTATCAGAGCAGTCTAAAATGTATACATATCTGCATAATAAATAATATATATATGTATATATATATATATGTATAAAGGAGGAAAAGATGTCGTCAAGTGCTAGAGCTTAGTTGTTAGGAGATGGCACAAGAATGGTTTTATTATAACTGACATATCTCCTCACACAATAGCCCTTTTGGCGTGACATGCGAACTTAGAATAGGACCACCTTAGCTTGTACTGAAATTTTATATTTATTTAGAAGAATAGAGGTAGCTGGAACTAAACCCTTGACCTTTCAGTCTAGATGTTCTGATAACATTTCAAGTTACAGACTTCCCGTTGTTCTCAAAATCTTAAGCTATTAGGAGAAGGATCAAGAATGGTTTTATTATAACTCTAACAGATATGTAATATCACTGTAATAACCAACACGTATGAAATAATATCTGATACGCAGCCAAAAATGGTGTACTGGTGCTTCATACTGTGTAAATGTATTGCATCCCTTCATAACATCCTTCAATTGTTACTGATATAGCAAGAGCTTTGGAACCAAAATAAATACAAAAGATCCAAAGTAGTAAATGCTTGCACCACAGCACAATGTAAGTCAATAGCATACAAAATTTTGGAGTATAAGATGAAAAATATAATAACTACGTAAGCATACACTATTTTTTTTTATATAAGAGATGAATTCCTTAAGACAACTACAATAAGATGGAGGATAAGCATCTATCTTGCACTTTTCATCACACGCATACCAACAAATCAGGACATATTCTTAATAGAAACTGCACAATTTTAAATTCATAACCTCAGTATAAGACACAGCAACATTCAATAAATCTAGAGGATAGAAAAATCAAATAATAGTTCAGATGAACATGCTTTTAATTCAACTGAAACCATTGCTAACTCCTCAAAGCAGCATGAGCCCCCAAAAAAAGACAGAACTATTCATTTTCTAATGACTAAATTATTATTTAAAGGTCCTGCTAGATCATTAGCACATAATTTATGATATAGATTTAAATGAATAAATCAATAACATCATCTGACTACAATTAGAAAGATGATCAGTGATAAATCGAGAGAAGACTAAAAGAAGATGGAATAAAGGAAAATGCATAGGGTGACATAAAACATATAAGCAAAGTTGAAAAATTAAAACAAA
This sequence comes from Saraca asoca, assembly GCA_026873985.1. NCBI lineage: Eukaryota > Viridiplantae > Streptophyta > Magnoliopsida > Fabales > Fabaceae > Saraca > Saraca asoca. Next base: position 4,170 of record JANHAO010013073.1, on the reverse strand, counting down.
AAAAAGTAAAGAACTACAACCCTTACCGTCCAAACCGAATGACATCACCAACATGCAAGTCTACGTACGTATTTGCCTCCACCTAATCAAATGAAAAAGAGAAATTTGTAATGCAATAAAGGGTACAAAGTGATAATAGGCATATATCTCTCCTATCCAGGCCCAAGAATTTGCAACAAAATATAACACCCACTTAACACTGTAAATGTTAAGTCAGAAAATTATGGCAGTAAACATTGAATTGGTTCCTGCTTCTTATTTCCAACTTACAGGTGTAAACTAATGTTAGGTATTTGCATTATAGGTAGGATTCAACTAACATCATGGGCCTCTCAATTCAAAGTTTTAGATTAAAGTTACGGCTACAATTAGAACTAAAATGTAATTCCTATCTCAATTACATGTTCTGCAAAAATAACTAAAGACTACTTCTCATCAATTCCAAAGGGGGAATCATGTGCCCAACTTGGAAACAGAAACCTGTACTTTAAATTCAAACTTTATCAAGAACATAAGATCATTTTCACCCACCACAAATGGAACCACATGTCCTGACCACCTCTTCACAATATGAATGTGTTGGATAGACTTCATACAAGGATTTGTTCAATGAGAATCTCTTATCCTCCTTTTCTGCACTTCAATTCCTCATATTGACAAATTCTTTTATCGAGAAAAAAAAATACATTTTATTTACCTATTAATTGCAGAGATGAAAAAGTCTAGAACAAGTGATCAGGACGAAAGAATCAGTCATTAGAAAGAAAAAGAGTAGTAAGACTAATATGAACATATAAGGTGAGAGAAAGAGGTGCCCTAGTTGTAAACTGAATTATTACCAGATTAAAAAAAAAAAAAAAAAACAGATATTTGTTACCCTGTCACTTAGGAAAAATTGACATGCTAGTGAACCTTAACCTATTTCATATTCTCCATCAATGTACTTATATGTATATATTCTGTGCATCCACAAAAGTTCTGGAAAAGAATGCACTTAACAGGCTGAATGGTAGCCATTGGTTAAATATAAAAATTCATGTACCCACAATCCAGTGTGCAAAATTAAGAACCAAGTTCAGTTCAAACAAACACTAACATGCTTAACTTCAACTGGCTTTCCTCTACTTTACAAAATAATAACACTGATTTTATATTGAACAATCAATCCAGCCGTACATGAAAGCACAACTTCACCACTTTTGGTTTGCGGAGGAGGAATCAATCCAAATTAGAAAAATGAAAGCATATGACTATCATTCAACCTCTGCCATATGGTAGATCATTAAGGGAGAGATGGCAAATGCAATTTCATACCTGATTCTTGTTCAGAAAAGTACCATGAGTACTCCCAAGATCATATAGATATGCATCTCCACTTCTCTTGAACTGGATAACTATCAAAAGACAAACAGAAACCATGGTAAGATTCAGGGGAAAATGATGACCTCATGTGCACATCCAGTTCTGTAACCGAATCTCTGAACAGGCACCCACTTGCATGCAAATGAATGGAACAAAGGAAGCATGTATCAAAAGAACTCCACATACTTGATTGGTCATCTTAAATTTCCATCAGCCACCACTCCCAACTTATGAAGCTTGCAACAAACATCCGAACTAATCAAAGGAATGGACTAAGCAATACCTAACCTAAACCTGTAGGGAATACCTCTGATTTTTCTTTCAATTATATTTGTCACTTGCACAAGTGCTCTGAAAAAAGGACTAATAAAAATAGTCACATTAGAAAGACACACCTGCACTTAACGGCTAACCTAATCTCCCAAAGAAAAACTGCAACCCACCGCCCAAATATCAAATTTTGAAATGCAAAGCTCCAGACAAATGGAACTTTATAAACTATTTAGTATTATCAACTAACTCAATTTATAACCTTGTTTGACTAATTTATCACATTAAGTCCTTATAGTTCACATATGTAGTAACAGAGGGCACTTGACAGAATGCGAACTCCATAGACGAACATAAACTTCTCTAATTGTCGACCAATATAGCCATTCTCTACCTTATATCTAATGACAACTAAAGAGTAGTACGAAATTAAGACTAAGAATCGATTTTCAACAAAAGGAAAAACCCAGAAGAATCTATACTATACCAGCATGAAATCTAGAAATAGTAGGGTGCTCCAGTACAAAGTCGCAGAGATCCAGTCGCCCAAACATGTAAGCACCTTTCTCATTTCTGCCCACAAATCAAGACATGTTATGCAAATTGAAATACAAACATGGAAATATGATAAATTTTACAGTTCGATAAATTACACATTTAGTCTCTCGATAATGCAACCGTCCTTAAGGACCTCGAGATAGAACTCGTGGCATGGAGCTCCACTCCAAGCAGGCTTTTTATACGGAACCACTATGCCTTGGGATGGCTTCGGCTTCAGCGTCGGCTTTGCGGTTTCATTAAGTTCAGAACTTTCCGGGTTCCGCTCGATAGATTCAGCTTCAGCGACCCCAGCTACACCGGTAGAACCAGATTGGGGTTGGACTTCATCAATATCCATGTTGGATTGGGTTGATTCTGACTTCGAAGTGTCAAGTTTTCTCGAAGGAGGAGGACCTATAGCAGACTCCGTTGTCATCGCCCCTATTGCAGCTGCTTCTGCTCCTGAGGATGAAGACGATTCATGTATGGCATTGATTTCTGGACTTGTATCTGAATTAGGGTTTCTTGGAGGTGGAGGACCCATAGCAGACTTCATTGTAACCGCAGTTATTGCAGATTCTTTTACTCCTGAAGAAGAAGAGTGCTCAGCTAAGGGACTGTTCTCTGGATTATCAGCAGAATTAGGGTTTCTAGGAGGAGGAGGACCCATAGCGTTCGTCATTGAAGCACTCACAGTATCAAAAAGACGCAGACAGAGAGATAGAGACTGCAGAGTAAGGAAATTGGCCACCGCCTACCGTGATTCGTTTTTTTTTTTCTTGAGAGGATGATAACAGCACTTAGAACCAATAAGTTGTTCTGAGTTTGATCCTTCCCCTTGTTGAAACGACGTTCACTCAGATTTTCTGAACTGCTTATTTGAATTTCATTCCAAATAACAATTTTTAAACCCTTATCTTAAGTTTAATAAAGATTAGTATTAGTATAAATCTCAGTGTTGAGATTTAATATAATCATATTCATATATCTTTTATTTTTAAAAATATATATTAAATTTCTTTTTATATATATTTATCTTATTTTTTTTCTATTTTAAATATACATTCACCTCTTTAATCTAAAATATAAATATAATAAATATATTTTAAAAATAAAAAATATATAAATATAATTACACTAAACTTTAAAAAAAAGTATAATTTATCTTAAAAATTATTTATAAATTTCAATATTAACAATGATGATCCAAGGTCCTTCAAGTATTTAAAGTTGTTTTCAAAAAATATTTAATTGTATTTACTAAGATAAAATCAAATGACATGATAACTAAACTTCTCCCATCGGAACGACAATAATAAGAGATTTGCTCCCATATCTCCCAATTAGAAAAACCTTATCCATACCCTTAAAAGGTTGATTTGATTGACTTTATTAATTTTTATGACTTGACATTTCAATTAATATTAAATTAAAATGTTAATATATAAAACATTGTAAATTTATTATAAAATGTCATGAATATTATAATTATATTGTAACTTAATCATTAAAAATTGTAATACAAAAATTTGTAATTTCTTGTCAAAAAAAGTTTACAACTTTTTTTAAAAAGTTGCCATTAAATTTAAAATTATTTATTATTGTAAATTTTATATAAAATGATATAATTTTTTAAAAAATAGTATAAATTGTGTAACTTTTTATTATTATAAAAAGTCTTATAACATTTTAAAGAAAAGTTGCAAGTGGTCAATTTAACTTGCAAGTCATTAAACAAATATTGTTACATTATTATAAAAACTTGCCAGTTATTTTATAAAAGCATGTGTTGTATACTGAAAAACGGCCCCACGAGGACGACCCCACAAAGAAAATGAAAATGAATCCTCGCAAGAAGTTCTTAAGAAGCCTCAGCGTAAATAGCAAAAAGATGTAACGACAATGGTAATCACGAGCGTCAAATCCTGTCTCGCTCGCTCGACCATGGTTCGAAGGGCCACCCTCCGGCGACAGCACGACTCGGCGAGCAATGGGTTC
>JANHAO010013072.1:0-16081 GCA_026873985.1 Saraca asoca | reverse complement strand
TATATATATATTGTAATTATTATTTTTTTATATGAAAATAAGTACTCATAATATTAAATAACAGGGCATAACAAATAATAAGCTGGAAATCGAGTTTGACACACGTGTTGAAATAGAGAATGCGTGTCCGAACTTTTTAAAATTACGAATACAGCCCCGGAATCGAGCTTGACACGCGTGTCGAAATAGGAAACGGGTGTCCGAACTTTTTGAAATTACGGACACGGCCCTGACACGTTTCGTGTCGGTATCGATGAGTATTGGTGTCGGAAACGTTTCCAACACGCGGACACGGCTACTATATGAAGTGTCGGTGCATCATAGGTTGCTCACATGCTATGTGACTCTCTTTCTCTCTCTCTCTCTCTCTTTAACATAAATTATAATTTTATTTTCTTTTCTTTTCTTTTCTTTTCTCTTATTTTCTATCAAATTAATCAAAAAAAATAAATTATTTTCTTCTTATTTTTTTTCCTTTCATTTTCTTCCTTCTTGATTTCTTTCATCCTTTTTTTTTCCCTCATACCAAGTAAGCGTTAAATGCATCAGATTCTCAATAATCTGAGCATAATTAGACTAATACAAGTACCTAATTTTTTTATTTGAGTATTAGCGTATAAAGATGATAAAAAAAATGTTACCTCCTAATTTTTTTGAACCAAATGTCTTAATATAAAGTTTATGTGACATAATATCATTATTATTCATTACTTAAAATAACACTAGCTTTCCTGCTTCCTTGTATAAAATTTGAAACTAAAAACTTGTAACATATGCATTATAAAAATAAGGTCACGTATTCATTATCCACACATGTCATGTACACATGTTAAAGTGTTCAAATAACACAGCAATCCTTTTCTCAATCTCAATCAAGTATATCTTTTTAATAATAAATCCAAATGTCAACCAACACTGGAAGTCATTGTCATGAAGCACCGATGAGAGGTTTTTTATTATTATTATTATTATTATTATTATTTAATTTCCTTCTCTTGTGTTCAAGAGACATAACTCCACAATTTCAAGTATTTAAACCTAGATGTTTACCCTTTAATCCAAAAACACAAAACATTTTTTTTTCACATATAGACACTAAAAGTTATATTCCAATAAATATAATTGGGATTCTCACGACTATTTTATCATAGCATATAGCCCAAGAAAATATTGTGACCTAAAATAGAATAGATCACAGCCAAAAATATGATTGGAATTCTCACAATTTTATTTTATTTTATCATGATATATAACCCCAGAAAATATTGTGACCTAAAAAAGAATAGATCAAAACTAAGGTTAACACATATTTATTTATGAATATTTAAACTCAACAAAAAATTAAATTTTCACATATGGATAAAAATCCAATATTATTTTGTTAATAGGATAGCTAAATCATACAATTTTTTTTTCATTATCCACATATTTTCTTTAAAATAATATAAAAATAGTTAGTCCCAAAGAACACAATATTTAAATATTTAAGAAATTGATTCATATGAAAAAGACATAATTATAACTCATAACTCAATTTTTTTTTTTTTTTAGAACAATAAAAAGAAAGTCATTTGCCTCTTTCTTGTATATCAACTTTAACCATGACTTGAAAAGAAAAATATTTCCAATGATAATTTAATAAAATAGTTTGTGAATTACTCATCACGTCAATATTAAGTTGAAAATTTTGTTTAATCCTACCATCTGGATCCGTTTCATTCTCCGAAACGCATTTTTGAAAGTAAGTTGTTCAGTGAACCCGTCTTTAAACATTGTCAACATTTTGCCGGGTTCATCCCCTCTAAGATTAACATCCGCTGACTTAAAAACTTGGGCTATACAGTAAAATATATTATTGGGAGCAAGAAATCTAGAACAGATCAAATCACTCTAAGGATGTGCATTACTTCTACTGCATAAAACACTTATTGCAGCTCTATAGATTATTTCTCCAAGCTAAGCAATCCTTTAAACAAAAATCCTTGGAAATGCTTCAGTACTTACACATGGCTTGTTATGCTGGCAGATGCAAGAAATATCATCCTGTTACATAAATTTATCATCATCTTTATTATTATTATTATTGGTCATTTAATACATTTAATGGTAAGATAAATCATAATATTAATTATTTATTTTATTAATTTAAGCACGTAGCAATGTCAATATTATTCCAGTCAGATCAAGATATCATAAACAAATGAATCTATTACACGAGGCAAGTACTCTTCAGGTGTATGCCACCAAATTAGTTAAAAAATAGCATGCCTAAAATAGAGAACCATGCTACCGAAACATTGACATAACCCCATGTAGCTAAATCAACCATGATCACTTAGCAGGAGCAATTAAAATTTGGACATCATCATGAAAAGTATTACAATACATGACACAATTGAGGAAACAAGCTAAGAATAATATGAATATCATGTAAACCGTTGCTGCTGTTTGTTATGTGATCTTTGAAGGTTGTTGCATGAAGATCGGTTGGTTGGCAACAAATATTGGCAACAACTTTCAGCAATCAAATGGTCTGAATATCCAGTAAAATATCCGTCTTGAAGCAATGGTAGTTTGATGGAGGCCTGTTGCATTTCATCTATAAAAGGATCCTTGAACTCAGTTTCAAGGACACAAACATTTTGCTACACCATCATAAGTGTGAAATGAGAGCTTAGAAATTTCTTTTTACTACATTTTTTGAAGTTTTTCAAATCAGTTTCCTTGCAGCAAAATCGAGAACGTACCCCAATGACTAGAGGTTGGTATGAGTGTTTATTAATCTCATTTTGTTATTAACATGGTTCATTTTTGTATGCAGAACCTCTTACATGTCATCCATTTTATTATACACAATCAAAGCATAATTATTAATCCAACTAATTTCTTTATAAAAAAATTAGTTTGTGAAAAAGTTATACAGTAGAATAAAATACTTATTGATCAATAGGTAAATATGAGTGAGCCATGTTTACATCTACGATGTATTAGTTCCTTGATCTGAGCCACAAGATACCATTTGAATCAAAATATCGAATATCTCCTGTGTGAAACCAACAAAACTGAAATGCTGCCTTATCAGGTTCAAGGTTTTCTTGTTCTTTAATTTGTCACGTTTTGGCCCCTAATGCAAACCTCGCCCTTAACATCTTTTTGTACTTCAGCCTTTTCGTCTAATATTGCCATCTCTTGACTCACATAAGCTTCTGCACCCATAAATAATCCATAAAAAAAAGGGAAAAATAGTTAGAGGAATAACATTGTAATAAATTTAATTGACAACACAATGAATTAAAAATTTTGGAACACTTATCTCGAAAGTTTCAAATAATTTTTAAGATTATTAATGGAATTTAATCTGATGCGTATCATAAACACTGTTCTTAAAAATTATTTTTATCCTCAACGTGCAAAGGTTTGATATTGTAATCCGTCAGGATTAAACAAATGTTCTAAATTGTGTACATTTACAATTCAGCAGCAATTACAACAGAAACATAATCCAATGGCAAAGTGAGTGAAGTGAAAGTGTTTGAGAGAGAAATATTATTTCAGAATAGAGGAAGCAGAGAGTTATAACGGTCAAAATATTAAATTTCTAACGATCAAATCCATAACTATCATATAATTAATTATCTAAAAAATGACAATAGGTTTAAAATATATCTCAAATTAAATTTTAAAAAATAAAAACAAATAAAATCTTTTGAAATATCTTTAAAATATTTTATAACAATACTACACCTGAAATCATGCACCTCAAAACCTCATGCCCACCCTTTCAATCTCCCTCTTACATTAGTTACAACCTAAGAAGCATATTATTTAACTTAACACATCCTATTATTTCTTCTTCTGCCTTTATCCCCTGAGGTCAACACTTAGCCTGGGCATTTGACCTTCCTAACAAGAAGCAACTCCTCTAGTTGTGTCACCCCACGTGTTTGACCCTTGCCCCTTGCTTGCACCCAATTGCCCTTGTCAGCCTTTTCCACCCCTTTCCCTCATACACATTATGCATGCCTCCTAGAAATACCCCCATAGACCAAAACTAAACATGAACTCACACTCTTGCCATTGCTTTGCCCATTTCCCCTCTCACTTCCAACTAACCTCTTAACTGCCCAAGAACTCCCTAAACTTTTTCAGCACTTTCTTACACTTTCCCACAAACAAACACCATTATCTTCCTTACCCCATTAGAGCACCTTCTTCCAAACAACATGTATCCATCAGATTCCGAAGTGCCATATTATATTGTCAACACCATTATTATGACTCATAAACCCGTTAAGTGCTAATTGGTAATTGTGTCAACTTGTCAACTTGCAAACTTCTCTTCTATCTTGCTTATCTAACTTTTCACAAGGTTGTCCATCTCTCACCGTCTTGGACCACTCGATGGGACTCTATTATAATAAACTATTACGTAAAAGCATGTTTAAAAGCTTATTTAAATAGATTTTTGTGGCCTAAATTTCAATTTGTTGTTTTTCTTATGTTTGAAGAACTAGACACTTATTCTATGTTTGGAAGGAGAAGAACGGAATGAAAAATGGATGGAAGGAAAGGTTATGTCATAACATTTTCCATTTTCCTTGTTTAGGAGTTTTAATTAAGGAGGGAAAGACTGGAGTTTTATGACTAATTCTTTAAAGTCCTCAAATACCCTCCACCACTCACGATTTTGTGTTTCTCCAATTTAAGGGATTTTTGAGGATTTTCAAAACATTTGAACAAAGGAAAGGGATGTACTCTTTTAACCATCCATTTTCCTTCCTTTCCTTATCATCTATTTTCTTTCATTGTCTTCTATTTCCCTTATTAACTTCCAAAACATACCATTAAGCTGAAAAATTCAACGCATCGATACATACCATTTTTTAAAAGGGGCTTTCCAAGGTGCTTTTTCATTTTAGTGCTCTATGGTGATCATTACCAACAGCCATTATGAGCTTAACAAATATCTTCTTCATCAAGGATAGCCAGTCTTTCTGATTTCTTGTGCTTTTGTAGAGTAATTCTTACAAAATGCTATCCATTTTCTCTTTTAAGTGAAACTATCTCTCTTTTAAACTTTGTTGTCGATTAAACGCCCCACGATTGCCAGTGAACCTGAAATTTGCAAGAATCGTTGATTTGAAAAATTAAAAGGTCATCAATTCAAAGGCATTCACACCAATTAGAAGGTCGAATTTAATCTTTATTTCTTACTTTTAAATTCTCTATTTTTCCTAAACCCATTTGTATACATCTATACTTTTTACACTCTAGTTCTGATTACCTTTTACTCATTTATTTGATTGATTAGGGTTTTTGTTATCTTTAAGTCACTAATTAATATATGTGATTGTTTGGTTATGAAACTTTTCCTCGTCTTAAATTGAAATTAAGTAATTGCTTTTGAAATTCTCTTTGATTTTATTATTTAATTCCTTAAATTTTTCCTGAAAGGAAGTGTACAATGCTCTGCAAAGTTTGATGTTCATCACATGAAGGTCATAGTGTCTTCCTCCAACATAATCTTATATTTGATAGGCTTGAGGCTTAAAGTAACAATGTTATGCATGAATAAGGAGACTGTTGATCTAATTTTATTTAGGCTAAAATTATTTTGGCTAACCAGGAATCTACTTAAATTGCCATATTTAATATTATATACGTCATAAGCTTATTTCTAGAGAAATGTTTCAATAATAAGTCTATCCTTACTCTGGGTAAATTTATTGTAGTAACTTTTCCACTTTCCCTTGTTTTTAACTGAATCTTTTAATATTTGATGGCGATTGTATTAAAATTTTTTGACTAAACAACATACATGAAGATTAAAAAAAAAAAAAAAACTTATGTCATTGGACATAGAATTACTTAGACTTATTGATTGAATGGAGAAAGACATGTTTAATCCATACTATTTGACCGAATGTTTAGATTTGATTTTGATCAACTTGTAATGCATATTTTATCTATTCTCTTTCGTATATATATTTCTAGTGTATATGATGCCTCACAGAAGAAGTATCTAAATACACTTCTACTCGTTTCCTAATATGCAAAGTTTTTTCTTTTTTTTTTTTTCCTAAGATTGGGTTATTTGATGAAGTTGGGCTGACAATTGATGTTTCTACCAAGCATGGATTGGTGCCTCAATTAGGCAGTTTTGTAAAGTATACCCAAAGCTCCACAGTAAGTATATGCCTTCTTTTTCCAATGAATTCTTTGGAATTACCATATTTTGTCTAAATTTGGGTATGTTTTGATTCAAGAGTTCTTTCCTTGGAATGTAAAGTTTGTTACATGACAATGATATGTTTACTAAGGTCTGTTTGTTTTGACAGAAAACAAAATTTTACAAAACATACTTTACGAATAAAATATATTTTTAGAAAATGAATTAATTTTTTGTTGTTTGGACAACATAAAAGAAAATACTTTCTCTTATGTGCATAAAGGTAAACTATTTTTTTTTATTGAAAAATATCATTACATATGCAAATTTCATTTTTAAGGTCAAGCCGCACAATCATTATTTTATTATTTAGAATGTTTCTAGTTCGTAAATTTTCATTAGTAAATATCAATTTTATACTAAACAGCATTTTTTCATATTCGTCATTTTTCATAAAGTTAATTTATATTCAATTGATTTTGACTAAAATTGTTAACCATATTTGACATCTTTCTTAAATACTCAAATACTTTCTCAACACAAATTTAATATAATTATTGAATATCAATATTCATAGAGACAAAAGGAGAGAAGGAAGAAGAGAAGAGAGATAAAAGAGAGAGATTGGGAATGGAGGAGGAAGGGAATGATAAAGAGGGAATAGAGGGGCACTTAGAAGAGAGATAAGAGAAAGAAAAAGATAAGAAGGAAGGAGGAAAAGGGGAGATAAAAATAAATGAGTGAGAGGAGAGAGAGAGAGTGGTAGAGAGAAGAAGATAGGAGCGAGAGAAGTAGAAAAAGAATGAAGGGAAGTAGAGAGCGGTAGAGAGAAAGTTGGGAGAAAGAAGAAAGGAAAGTAAAGAGAGGGAAAATGGATAATGTAATATAAGATTATTTAAGAAAATAATTTCTTTTAATAAAAAGGGGAAGTCTCTTTCTCCTAAGTACACACTCATTTTCTATTAACTAGAATATATTTTTTGTTGACCAATTTTTTTTATTAGCTCTAAACATTGAAAAGTTAGAAAAATAATTTTTAGAAAGTGTTTTTCTCTCAAATAAATGGACCCTAATACTCTATTTGATTTCTTATTGTGTACACAGTCAAATACCCAAATTGCATTTGCAAGCTACAATTTGAGTTTAGTCTTTATGACATTGCTTTCAATTTCTGATCTCCCACTTCATGCTTGCATTCCACTACCTTAAGCTTTTTTTCTTGCTTCAATTTACAAAGAGTTTATGCTTTCTAGTAAGGTTTTCTTTTTAATTTAGGACTATGGGTCCGTTTGTTTTGTTAGAAAATGAAATTTTATGAAAAGTATTTTTCTAAGAAAATGTATGTCTAGAAAATGTATTAATTTTTTGTTGTTAGGACAACTTAAGAGAATGTACTTTCTCTTGTTTGGTATTTAAAGGAAAACTATTTTCTTTTATCAAAAATATTGTTATACATACAAATTTCATCTTTTAGGTTAAACCAAACAATAATCGTTTTATTATTAGAATATTCTCATAATAGGAGTACAAATCTTTACTAGTAAAAATCATATGTTAAGTTTATTTTATTTTAAAAACGACATCTAAAGAAAGATCATCTTCATTGTTTCTTCATAAAATTAATTTGAATTGACTTTAGTGAAAATTGTTAACTATATCTGTCAACTCTCTTAATTGTCCAAATGTTTTATTAACATAATTTTTAATATAATTATTGAATATCAACATTTGTAATAATAGAAGGATAGAAAGAAGATAAGAAATAAGATAGAGAAAGTGAGAGAGGAAGGAAATGATAAAAAGGAAATAAATGGTACTGAGGAGAGAGAAAGATGGAGTAAAAGAAGGAGAGAGAAATAGAAGGGTGAGAGAGAAAGATAGGAAAGAGAAGGGGTGGAGAGATAGAATGAAAGTAAATAGAGAGGGAGTGACTATATAATATAAGATGATTTGAAAAAATAATTTCTTTTAATTAAAATGAGAAGTTACTTTCTCCTAAATATATTCTTATTTTCTATTGATCAGAATTTACTTTTTGTTAACCAACTCTCGTATTAGTTCCAAACACAAGAAAAATTAGGAAATTGCTTTCCAGAAAAGCATTTCCCTTCAAACAAATGAACCATGATTTGTGCTTACAGAATAAGTTTTCTTTCTTTTCGTTCATTTTGTACCACTGTATTTGCTTGTGCTTAATAGTTTTTTCCTTATGTAATATGGAGTGTGATTATAACTCTTTTACTTTTATGTCACCATGTACTCTACTAAAATGTAGTGATACTTCCTTTTTCACAAAGATAATAGCTCATTCATTGGCTTAACCCTGATGGGTCTGGTTTAGCACATCTCCTGGATCCTCCATCATATAAGTTTATGGTTGGTTCAAAGTGGTCCTATTTTCTCAAAAGCACTTACTTTCATAGGCATCTACAAACAATATATTTCTACAAACATTCTTAAATATATTAGGATAAAGGTTTAATGTTTGTGTTATTTTTATTTCCAAGTAAGAACAAGCACAAAAGAGAAGAAATGTCCTTAGCTAAAAAGAATTAAGGTTGAGACATATTTAAATTAGATCTGAGCAACTTGCACGGGGAGTATGGATCACCTAATGGTAAATTTTTTGCTTAATTACGATTTTAGTTCCTATAATATATTGGTCTCTCTTAAATAAAATATTCTATTTGGATTCCTTAATAAACAAATTAGACTAATAGAATCCCAATTAATAACTTTTATCAAATTTAAGACAAAAAATCCTAATTGATACACAAATCTTTAATAGGGCTCTAAATTGGTATTGTTTGGGAGGAAAATTAGTAAAACTCACCTTATTATATTAAAATACGTACAAATTACATAACTTATTTAAGGTAAAAAAAAAATACTCTGATTTGGCCATTAGCATCATATGACTAACTAATTTTCCTCTTAGTAATTATCAACTCGAAGACATGTTGAAGCTTTGTGTGTCAATTAGGATTTTTAGCCTTCAATTTGGTTAAAGTTATTAATGTAAACTAAATGTGATCCAGTTTGTACATTAGAGGGATAAAAATAGAATATAATATTTTAAAAGAATAAAATTTAATCAATTTATATATTAAGGGGATCAAAAGTGTAATTGAGCTTAAATTTTTTTCTATATGGACATTTTGATTAATCTATTTGTATTCTTTTACTGACTTTTTTTTTCTTTTCTTAGTGTTAGGCATTGATATAAGTCCTTTGGAAGGTGGTCAAGTAAGAAGCATTCTTAGATAATATAGTGCTCCAATATCTAAAAGTCAAAGAGAAGTGTTTTATTTGCTATTCAAATATCTATCTATATTTAATATTCATTGCATTTACTAATATGTTAACTTTTCCAACTTGCTTAAATATCTAAATTCGTTACACGTATGGCTTGAAACCTTTTATAATTATGCACTATGAAACTTAAGGAAATGGTTTCTTTCGAAGATGCTCAAGTTTATTTAAAAAAAAAAAATCCGATTTAAACTTTCAAGGCATTCAACATCAGATGTATATATTTGGTTTGCTTCATGCGCAAAAATGCATTATGGGATTATTCCTTCAACCAAGACAGAAAAGACAACTCGAGATGTATCAAGGGAAGCAAGGAATTCAGGTGGTATGATTGTTTAATTTCAAGGAAAACGAAAGTTCAGGTAATTTGCTCATCTTTTCATTTGTATGTCCATTAGTTACTGGGTTTTGTATTCATTTGTTTTATAATGTAGTTGCTAAGTTTATAATTAATTAATAATAGGTTTAATTTATATAGAAATGGTGTTAATTTTTTTAGACCATGGTTATTCTTTTCTATTTGATTTTGTTTTTTCAGTTTATTACTATTCTTTTTTATTTGACTCTGTTTAGGTGTTGCTACTTTGCTAGGATGGGTTGATACATAGGACACATGTTTTTGATTAGTTATAACTATCTGTTATTGATTCATTGCCTTTAATTATATGCAGCGAAAAGACCCCAATAAATCCATTACGTTAAAGATTGGTCACAATCTAATGGAGAATGTAATTAGAGAAGTTGATTTGCATAGTTTATTAAATTTTTATTTACTTTTTGTTTGTTTCTTAGAGTTAAGAATAAACCTTTACTTGAATATTGCAAAAGTTCTAATGTTATCAAATACACGTTGAGTTTAGTTCTGGCTTTGTAAGCTTAGATATGACAATTTATTCTATTTAAAAACATTATAGTGACATCATTTTGCCACTTCATGATGTAAATATTAATTTACAAATATTGTTATTTCATACTTACACCTACCATTTTTAAATCATTTAAAAAATTCTGTGTACTTTTTAAAGGATTATATTGATAAAACAAAGAAATATTATGAATTTACGTTTTCCTATCCTATCTTTTTCTCTTTCAATAAATAATTCTAACAAATATGGTACAGGATGTAAGCAAACATGACCAAGTCATACGATTCAATGACATAACCCTATTTTCTAATCAATTTTGTTCTAAAATAAATGGATTAATTGATATTTATGTAAAGAAAAATGTTATCTACACATAGAACAATAACATTATCCCTATCGGTGAAGTTTAGGTGCAAATACTACTTACCTTATGTAATATATATATATATATATATATATATATATATATATTCAAAACATTATGTGCTTTATAAAAAATATTTTTTGAAATAATTTATTTATTTAATTTAGTTAATTTAGTTCATAGTAATTAATCAAATCAATTATATTTTTTTAAGCAAAATTCACATTTTTATAATTAATTTAACTAATGTAATTTATTTTTAATAATAAATCAAATGGGTTATTATAATATTTAGTAAACATATGCAAAATTTTAATATTATAAATTTTTATTTTAATATTTTATATAGTAAAAAATTATAATGAAACTAAATCTTGTGAAAGAACCAAAAGTAATATAGGTAGAGAGGTTTTGTTTTTTTTTTTTTTATTGACAAATTATATGGGGTCCTTTTGCAAGAGGTAGAAGGGCTTCCCACAGACAAATTCGAAAGGAAACAAGTTGTCTATTACTTTGCTTTGACAACTGTGATGCGGTAACATCGACATGAATCAAAGAGATTTCTCCAAAATGGGTGCTCCAAATTTTGAAGAAACACCTTAGAATCCCCATAGCATACATTACTAAACATAAAAACTCAGTTTTTTTACATAGATTATTCTAAACGATTCTCAAAATTTGCTTCTAAAAATATTTTAAGGAGGTCTATGCTCATAGAGTTTTTAAAAACTTATTGTATATTTTTGAGCCAAGTCATCTAATTTACTGTTGTTTTTAAATTTAATATTTTAATGTATTTTATTTCTATACTTTATATATTAATATTAATTAAAAGAATTTTTTAATAAAAAATTAGAAATCTTTGTTAACCTAACTTTATATGTCATACCTTGGTCCTGAAGTTTGAGCACCTTTAACCATTTTAACTCAACAATAGCCAAGCTAGCTTACCAAGCTGATAGTTAGGCCATTCCCATTCCTAAGCCTAAATAATTCTAAATGAATAGGTAAATGAAATAAAATGATTTTATTATACATAATATATATACAAATTTTCTATTTTCTTATAAATCTATATACATGCATGAAATAACCCTAAGACATTTCATATCCTACTACTTTTGGTCCTCCATCTAAGACTCTCAAGCTATTTTTGCAAAACAAACAATGGCCCTAAAAGGGATAAGCTAAACAAATCAGTGGGTATAAATATCAACTACCCAAGGTAGAGGTACAATGCGAAATTTTTCAAAATCGTTTGAAAACTAAAACTAAGCTTCAGAAAACTTTTTGTAAATATCCTTATGTAATTCAAACCATTTCAAAAACCATGAAAACCTCTTTTAGAAAATTTCATTTTTATGAAACAAGCAATGACAATTCTATGCCTTAGGGTAAGGTCTTTATTGACTTAGACTCAGGTTAAATCCCTAGCCCATAACTCAAAACACACTTTCTCTATCATCAGGTCATTGAGGACAACAATTGAAAATAAATTATAGAAATTCATTTCCAAATCAAATATTGTCTATTATGTAATCAATTCGTGATTCATTGCCTTTAGATTGTAATGCCCCAACCATGGAAAAGAGTGGTTGAAATCATTATACAAAAGAGAACCAATCAATATATATTGTAACTTGGCCAAAATATATAGAAAATATATGGAAAAATAAAATAATGGTGGATTTAGGCATTGAGTTAGGCCAAATTATGTTAAAAACTTTCTAGTGTCTCCTTGCTTTTCCTCTTTCTCTCTATTTTGTGATTTTACACTCTCAATTTGCAATTTACGACTTTGGACTTTGGTTAACCGGATTCACACGTTAACATTTTGGTACTAGAGAAGGGTCCCCAAACTACATTCTCCTTGATTTTCTGTCCAATTGCGATTGTTAAAGAAAGAATCACCAGGAGTTCAAACACTGCAGTTGACCAGCCTGAGGGTCACATGGAATAGCAGTAGGATGTTTTACCAGTTAGATGCCTAGTTCTTCCTGCAACAGGCACTTCTACCGTCCCCACCATAATTGTTACCACTAGCATGCCCCCATTGGCCCTTCACCAGCCTGTTGCTATTGTTTCTAGGACTGATAGAGTGCAAGCGTGGCAACAATGTCAGGAAGTGCTTGAGAACATAGTGATAGAGCTAATCGAGGTAGCTAGGGTGCTAGCTCAAGCATAAGCCTAGGGCGCACAAAAGTAGGTTGAGGTTGCTGCACCTAGAGAAGTACTCCAGCAACCACGGGAAGGAGCTTAAAAGGAGAGGCCAATAAAAAAAGCACTTCAGCACACTCATTCAGTTCGCTCTTCTAACTTGTGGCTAAGATCAAAAGTCCACCGAGATCGAGAGGATCATAATGGAGATAATCAGTGACGTGGGAGTTCGTGTTGAGTTGGAGGCTTGAACAGGATTAGTCAGGGACATATTTTAGATCAATACTCACCGGGTCACGGGCATAGAAGAAGGCATAGAATCTCATATCACCACTCCCATGACCAGGGAAGTGTAAGGAGCCAACGATCTTCCAGCCGTCGATTTAAGGCATAGGACCAGATGGTAGAAGTGCTGCTTCAGAGGGTATAATAATAAGAAAAATGCCCTCTTGCTCAAGACCATCGAGATCATTATAAGGAGAGGACACCATTCACCAGGGAGATCGAGACAAAGCCTCTCCCTCATAGGTTCAAGATTCCTATTATTCGACAATATAATGGGGATAGTGATCTATACGACCACCTAGATGCATTTAATGTACAGATGGATCTTCAGACAACTAATTCTTTGATCTAGTGCCACATCTTCCTAACCACTCTTGGAGGCATACCTCGAACATGGCTTGGGAGTCTCCCAACTTGCAGCATTGATAGTTGGGAAGAATGCCAAAGGAGATTCATTAGCTAATACAAAGTGCTAAGAAGGTAGCTCGTACTATCCTACCACCTCATAATGATCTTTCAGCGGCAGAACAAATCATTGAAAGACTATATCACTAGGTTCAAACGTGAGGTCTGTAACATGTAGAACCTCTCAGATGAAAGTATCTTGATAGTGATCTCAATGGGACCCCATAAGGATGTAAAGTTGTATGAGAGTATATACAAGTCTCCAATGAGGAACCTGGGCAAGTTCTATAAGTGAGCTACTAAAGAGATCAGGTGGGAAGAGACCTTTAGCCCTAAGAAGTCTAATAAGAAGGACAAGGCAAATAGCTTCAACCAGAATAAAAAAAGAAGCAATGGCGAGAATGACAAAGAGAGTTAGAAGGATGGCTTCAATAATTAGGCTGCAAAGAAGGCCAGGAATGAGCAATCTCAGCGTCAAGGTTGCCATCATAGCTAATAATGTCCTATCAGCAATGGGTCACCAGATATTACAATAGGAAGGCCTGAGTTTGGAACTATAAAATTGGTGATCTCATTCTACACCTCATTCTTCCTAGAGCTTGCTAGGCCAGTGACAGGACACTAGGTTCAAACTAGGAGGCCGCATATATCACAAGGAAAACTTAGGAAATGGAGCTTATCATTTAACAAATATGAATGAAGCTAAAGTTCCATGAGCTTGGAATGTTGTTTTCCAATAAATTTGAGCTTGCCCTTCTAATCCTATAATGTTATTTAGGAAGTAAGCTCTTCTCAGTGTTAAAAGAGCTATGGTTTGCTAGCTGAAGTCCATTCATGTTAACCTATGTGTTATCGTTTGTGACCTACTAGGCATTCAACTTGATTGATATTTACAAAGTCATGGTTTGCTAGCTGAGGCGCATTCATGTTAACCTATGTGTTATAATTTATGATCCACTGGGCATTTAACTTGACTAAAACTTACAAAGTCATTGTTTGCTAGCTGAGGCGTAATCTATTGGGCATTCAACTTGACTAAAATTTATAAAGTCATGGTTTGCAAGTTAAGGCGCGATCTACCAGGTATTTAACTTGACTAAAATTTACAAAGTCATGGTTTGCTAGCTGAGGCACAATCTACCGGACATACAACTAAACTAAAATTTATGAAGTCATGGTTTGCTTGCTGAAGTGCGACCTACTAAGCATTTAACTTAACTAAAATTCTAACTGAGGCGTGACCTATTGGGCATACAACTTGACTAAAATTTACTAAGTCATGATTTGTTAGCTAAGGCGTAACCTACTAGGCATTCAACTTAACTAAAATTTACAAAGTCATGATTTGCTAGCTAAGGCATGACCTACTGGTTATTCAACTTGACTAAAATTTACAAAGTCATAGTTTGCTAGCTGAGACGTGACCTACTGGGCATTCAACTTAACTAAAATTTATAAAGTCATGGTTTGTTAGCCGAGGCATGATCTATCGGGCATTCAACTTGACTAAAATTTATAAAGTCAGGGTTTACTAGTTGAGGCGTGACCTATCGGGCATTTAACTTGACTAAAATTTACAAAGTCATGGTTTGTTAGTTGAGGTGTGACCTACTGAGAATTCAACTTGACTAAAATTTATGAAGTCATGGTTTGCTAGCTAAGGCGCGACCTATTGGGCATTCAACTTGACTATAATTTACAAAGTCATGATTTGCTAACTGAGGAGTGACCTACTGGGCATTCAACTTGACTAATATCTACAAACTCATGGTTTGCTAGCTGAGGTCCATTCATGTTAACCCATATGTTATCGTTTGTGACCTACTAGGCATTCAACTTGGCTAATATTTATTAAGCCATGGTTTGTGAGCTGAGATGCATTCATGCCAACCTTTGAGTTATCGTTTACAACCTACTAGGCATTCAACTTGACTAATATCTACAAAGTCATGGTTTATTAGCTGAGGTCCATTCATGTTAACCTATGTATTATTGTTTGCGACCTACTGGGCATTCAACTTGGCTAATATTTATTAAGCCATGGTTTGTGAGCTGAGATGCATTCATGCCAACCTTTGAGTTATCGTCTGTGACCTACTAGGCATTCAACTTGGTATTAGCATTCAACTTGGCAAGAAAATTATAAAAGAAGAAGTTCATGAAAAAAAAACCTCGTTCAACAAGGTGAATGTACGTATGAAAATTCAAAAAATGAAACTCAAAATTACAAGAAAAGCTTGCTTAGATTACTTAGAGTGATGGGATAGAAGTCCAAATGATAGCATGACAGATCATAATCACTTGCTTTTACCAGTAAACTATTAGTTGAATATAGGTGCCCTAGAGTCAATTTGATTGGGTTCTATTGCATCTATGACTAAGCGGTCTATGGATTTGGATAATAAATGTTGAATATTCATCTTATATTGTATGTTATATTCATATTTATGATTCATGCATAATTAAGATGAAGTCCATGGTGAGAAGTCCATTTGATCAATCCTATAAAGGGTTATAGGATTG